>WEDG01002007.1:0-60105 GCA_017591395.1 Schistocephalus solidus | reverse complement strand
ATGTGTAGCACCTGAGAACATTATCAAAAAGAATCCGGTGGTATGTTTGTTGCCAGCGATGACTTCCAAAATCAATATCAGGGCGTGCTCGCATTGCTGCCTTTCACGTAACTCTAAACTGCTCATTGGCATGGGAATTAGTGCGAAGGATGCGAACACATCTGCGACGGTTTTCTGTCTAGGGTGGCAGTCCTTGTATGAGGGAATTGTAATTTACAGTGGATAGTACGAAGGACCTTGCTTCGTTCCCCCGCCACGCCCCTGCTTTGTCTGGTTTTACTCGATACAGTTGTTTTTATTAGAATAGGTTTACAGTGCAGGCTTATACAGTTATGCAGTCTCATAGAGCCATTTATGGAAGTTAGTTAAATCCTTGCTTGCTTTGCAATTATATTATTTGCTTCAAAATGACCTATTCAACGTTTCGAGATTTTATTACAAGGCTGTCAGCATAATATTGTACTTCTGGAGTAACTTGCGAAGGTAAAAATACGCAAATTGAACCACAGAAATTTTCAATTCTTTTCTCAACTGCCTCGGAAAAACACATCATATGTCTTAAAATCTATAAACTGCATCTTAACCTTTTGGCAAAATAATCACTTACTTTGAGGTTTGTAGCGAAACATTGACAACAGACCTAATCACAAATAGTGACTTGGTGGCATTTATTTTCTTCAAAATAATACTTGTGTGTGATTGTGCCACCAAGGATCTGCAGATAGATGAAACAAATTCCAAATCCTCCCATCTTTGACGCTGATATGGCTAACCGTTTGCCTAAATCCTACGCACAACCTCTATATTTTTTAAAACTGGTCAGAAGAAGCAACAAAAATTTAATCCGTTATTTCAACCGATAGATGTGCTAATACGCATATTAAACATTCGGCCTCAAGAAAAATTTTGCCAGAATCTTGAACTCCAAAATCTGCCAGAGTAAGACAAACAAATATTGCTCAATATCTCGTATTTATCTTTATTTATAGTCACACAGCATCGGGTTGACATATATGTGTGAATCGAACCATTTTATTTATGTTGCATTATTTGAGTGAATTACTTTAGAGCTATGAATCATTGCCCATGTCAACAACATAGTTAAAAAAGTGGATTATACCGGGGAAATGGGCGGTGAGATATAAAATTAATGTAGGATAATCATCTGAAGAAGCGTGTGTACTCCTCTAAGCTGCGCATGTCGACACGCTGCCATTTAAAAATCACACATTGCTTGATAAAGAGCAAATTGTGTTTGTTATAGCAGCTTCAACTTTACACTTTTACTTCGTGAATAAACGCAATTATCCCAATTGCTGTGTGAATCTTAGCGAAAAATGCGTAACAACAAATGCCCAAATGTATCATTGAAAAACTAATAAACATTTTTGTCTTATCCTGTATTTCATGTTTTCTTTTATCCAAACATTATCACGAAAAGCCAGGGGAAAGCTTTAATTTAGCCAAAGCTATAGCCATTTCTGCATTGAGGCTGCAGCATACGGCGTGATTTTTAATCCTGCTGGAGCCAAGTTGGCTTGCATCCCAAAAATGCCTCCAGGGATTTCACAATTAGTGTCAAAGGAATTTCTGCTCTTTTCACGATAACGAGGATTTTTACGTACATATTGATTGTAATCGCCCAACGCGATAGGTACACTCAGTTTTTCTACGGCTTATAAAATAATGAGGTGAAAATCTGAATTTAGTTTTGCCAGTTTCGCTTAACAGGTTTTCACATGCATCTATCTGGGGAGCACGTTAATGGATAAGTACGCTTCTTGAAAATATGTAGTAATTAAGAAATTTCCTTTATTTATTTCAGTTTGGAATAACAAAACTTAAACCAAGACATATTACACGAGTTTTGTTGTGTTCAGAGAGCTGATGCATAATATCTTTCTACCAGCGAGCGTAGCACATATTTTCATCCGCTATGCACATATATATTCCTTCCCACTTGGTTATAATCCACGTGGTCATGATTTTTAGTACCATGTGCATTAATTGCATGTAATATACTTAATTGGAGCACAGTTTAGATCCCACCCACTCATTACTTCGTCTCGAGTAAATTCTCGGCCAATCAAGTAACTGTTTGTCTGCTGGCGGGTTCGATCGCAAGCAAAAATACATCGAGACCGTTGCTAAATGGTAAGAACGTTGTATTTTAACCATGGGTTCACAGGCTTAACCTCAAATTGCTGCAATACTGAGGGTTGTGCATGTCTGGCTAATGATAACTTATAAGCCAAGAATAGGTATGCTGGCGGTCATTGTCTTTTTGAAAGGTTTATTCAATAAAACATATCTGAAACTCAATAAGAAGATAATTAATAGAGTTTATAAAATTTAAAATGACTGTAGGGAATGTTACGCACAAAGTACAGACATATTATCAAAAAGATCTAACACATTCTCAAACATCCTTGGGACTGCACACATTTCCATTCAAACATTTTTCATTTTCAAAGAGGTATCAAAAATGTAAATATCACAAGATTTGTATTAACATCGATTTTTCGTCAATGATTCGTTCAGTGCACCCAGTATCATAAGATTTGAACTCCAGGGCATGGCATAGGGTAGTCTATCAGTAGTGGGGATATTTTTCTTGGCTGTGAAGAACACATTTAACGGTATAATTTGGGAATGTAAAAATACCTTGAAAGTATGCTGCATCATAATCTGCCTACCTCATTTGGCCCAAGTGAGAGAAATCTTGTCTCCTTTTTGAGATTCGAACACAAGACAGGCAGCTCAAAGCGTCAGTTAAGCCACCGTTATAACTTAAGTTAAAAATCCCGGATTCTGTCTTGTGTCATAAAGCTCAACAAATGGTTGTACTAAAGCGTTGTCCTTGCTGCCAAGAGATTAAATCCCCCGGAGACCGCCGATGTTTCATAACAAGGCCTTTAAAATAAGCTTAAATCGCGGCACAATAGCATTACTGACTGACACAATATGACTGACATGGCCATTTCTGGCGTACTTGCTCATTATCAGTCAGTCATATCCAATCACAGATGCTGCGTTACCCGAGGCTTGAAGTCAAAAACATTTTTAGAAGTCCACTGCTCTGAACTGATTGTGCTGATGGCTCTTTCCACTTCAATCCAAAAAGGCAGAACAGCACACTCCACAGCAAAGAGGTTGGGAATGGCTGGCTAATGACGTCTCAATAAGCCAGAAATGGTCATTCCAGTCTTCTGTCTATCTCGGAAATGTCTGTTTACCCACATCTCTAGCAATTGTGCAGCGGTTAGTGAGGCTCATGAGTGAGCGTCAAGGCACAATGGGACCAGTGTGTCCCATAAACGATAGGTGAGAACATGTGTACTTTTGCTAATTTAAATCTACCAAACACGGCCACTAATCAGATTTAAGCTAGACAATTTAAACACGCACATCTATAATTCCGGGATCCTCTATATGACTTCCGGGTCAAAGCAGATTCTCTTGAACTAAAAGACGTGGAAGGTGTAAAGGTCCTGTCTTCAGCTGGCCCTAAATCTGCCGTAAGGTAAGCTTCAAATATTAAAATAAGTGATCGATGGTCCAAAATGTCGATTGACCTGACGTTTTCGGACTCTTACTTGAACCCATCATCGGAGGTATCTGCATCTCCTTCTTCTTCCTATGAACTGATTGGAAAAAGGGATCACAATGTTATAGCCTAAGGCATAATTAACTATGTTAAGGAACACGATGCTATTAAATGTCTCCGTTGTCCACCGATGGCTATCCAATGGCCCTCCAAACAATCAGACTTTAGCAGTTCTTGAAAGATTCTGTCGATATAATGTGCTCTCGGGGGAGGTTTTTTCAAAATGGCAATCTGGGTAGACTTCGCCAGTTTATGTAAGAGAAAGACTTCAGCGCAGAAACAAATGCTCTTCAAGACGTTTCTTACTTTGAAGCGCATCAATTATGTCATTTGACTGGTACAGTTTAAATTCCTGCATCGTTTTCCTGATTATCGTTTTAGTGGACATCAACAGATGTTTCATGTGAATGGTCTCAGTCGGTAGATAATAATATCTTTTTTAGTGAACGACGAATAAAATTATCGTCCTGCTTTTTCGTGGATCATTTTGATCCGCACTACGTACTTATATGCACGGTTTGATCATTAATAATGCACCACAAGGTGACCTTATATCAAATATACTGGCTAACGACGCCACGCAAGATTTTATATTCGTTCAGGGTCACGTGCGGACAACTTTCTCGAGCAGCGTGAGAGCGCAAAATGACGGCATGCCACGGCCTTTCGTTGATATGCTCGTTTACAGTCCGAATTATCAGTGTTTTACAACAACGTACACTCACCTAAATTTGTAACTGCGTTTTGGCACAAGATGTCAAATATTTGCAAAAAATGAATATTAAAAACTAAAACCATTCTTGTTTTTCCAAAAATATGTGGTAACTTCTACCGGCACTTCTCTGTTTTTCGTTAACGCAAGATTCAAATTTTCCACTCTCTGACAGAATATATTGTAAGTTTTTCTAATTCATATTATTATTAATTTAAAGTACAACGCACACAACGAAGCTGTTTTAATCTTCGAGTGGTTTTATCTTTTATTTTGTAAACATTTCATGCATGATCAATGTTTTGCTTAAAAATAATTTGTAGGTGAACCAAGAGCCAGCCAGACTGCGAAATTTTCCATAATAAGCTGTTTAAATAGAATGGGAGTGAAGTATGGTCTTTTCATTAAAATATTTTTCCTGAACATTTTCTGAAAATACTTCGGATTAGGGTAGTTGAGCAGTGCATTTTGTGAATTACATGATCTTTCTTCTGATAGGTCACCAACTGCAAGTTTCTGGTAGTATACTAATCCTTAGCTTTTAAGAGTTGAAAAGAGTTTCTCAAACTTTTATTTAATTTAACATCTCTCAAACTTTAGCCAAAATCTGAATCCACACAATGAACTACTTGTATTTGGTGAATGTATGAATCATAGGTTTGTCCAGTCCGGGGCTACTATGCGCAACACAATACGCAAGTGTAGAGGATGGTCTAAGGAAAACTGCGAACATAAGGAAGTAAAATCTATTTAAAGGTCTCCATGTTCCTCAAAGTAAGCGCTCATCTTTAAGGTCCATTTGCTCACTCTTAGCAGAAACATAATGCAATGGGTAACTGGCGTAAGTGATGTTCGTAAAAGACGTGATAAGATAGACGTTGCACTTAATTCAGACACTCGGATATTGGGAAAAAGCAAATAAAAAATCCGGTAAAAATGACAAGCATTATTTGCGTTTTCTTTTGCGTTGTTGTCTTTGTTGAATTTTGCAAAGACTTCAGAAGAAATTTAAAAATTTTTATTAATTTTTAATACGATGGCCATCACCAGGAAATTTAAACAGTCTTCAAAGTTACGATTCGAGACAAGAGACAACAATGGAAATTATAAAACGTCTAAAATAGAGAAAGGAAAGCATTAGAAAGTTAAAGCAGTAACTGAAATAAGAATGATAAATTACGTTGAATCGGGTGATAACTATTGAAACTTGACTCATGTTCAACATTCACAAATATAAATCATCAATCTTTATTGCAGTTTAATAAGTCTAATTTAATAAACGCTTCTGCATTAGAATAAACAAGCAGTACTTACCTAGCAGCGCTTGCCTTTATAAGCTAATGCTGCTTGTTTACATCTCAATTTTTTATTCTACATTAATAATGATGCCATCCTGATGAGATAATAATAGATGGGCAATTGACTTGCATTCGTAAGCTTGAAACATGAACGCATCCCTACCTTTCGTCGTGGAATTTTGTTTTAGGGTTCTGAAATACGTAAAATATAATTCAGTTTTCAGTAACTATGAATTGCAAGACAAGAGTAATTTGGTTGTTTGTTTTTCTAGTAGACTATGCATTTCCGTAATGCTGTTTAGTAGTTCTATGATTGGCTAGAGTGTTTAAATATTAACCATATTAAACACCGCTAAATGTTACACAATAACTGTAGGGAGAAAATGTTCACCAAACGAAGAAATTCCATTAATAACGGAAATATTAAATAAAGTGACTATGGACAAGCCAGATAGTGCAAGCACTTTTAATCCGCCAAAGCCTATCAAATAAATTCGTCAGATATCTATTAAAATAACAGTTCATGTGGTGCATACCTTCAGCAACTTTGACTTCCGCTTCACCTGAAAGACACATAAATAATTATATTTTGACTGTACACAATACCAAAGGTAAGAAGATAATCCAATATTGACATAAGAAGGGTTATGTAAAAACTGATATTTCTGTCGAAACTAATGGACTGCTCGCGCGAAATCTGAAGCCAGCAACGTCTGAAATGTTAAATGCAGGTAACGTAATTTTGCGGAGCACAATAATAGTTAAGAATCAGAAAATCCTGACTTAAATATATTAACGACCTTATCGGGAATATGGCCAAATGTCTTACCATTCTGTGGAATCAGTCGAAACTTTCCAACATCCGCAGCTATCAAAATACGCAGAATACTTTTGTTACTGTCACAAATGCACTTGCTGTCTTTCATGAAAATAGACCTTTATATTCAATTTTAACTATATGGAAAAGTATAGGAGCCCCTAAGAATAACATAAGTTATTAAGAGATAAAATTAAGCACTTTTTAGGGATAAAAATTGAATTTCAACATCATCCATAATCTTTTTGTTCCGAGAATACAAGGAGATTTAAACGCGATCAGTTGAGATACTACTCATAAATCATGCTTACCTTCAAGAGTAGTTGTTGCTGTAATGGAAGAAGAACTGATAGTATCTGGTGGCATTTTTAATTGTCAACTTAAGGTTGACAGGGTCACATTTGAATAGAGATTAATTTATTTTTATCCCATAGTAAATTTAACTTCAGTCACATTCTTCTTCTCGCTGCGTACCAACACAATTTAAAAATGCACTTCCAGATGTCCATATTATTTCATTGTCAATAAAAGCAGCAAAGTATAATTCTAGCTTTGAACTGAGTACTCATGAACTTCCTGGAAGAAGTTTTTCCCACAAAACGTTATGCAATCAACAAGAAGTATCATCTGCAAAACTTAGAAAAATGAACATTTAAAAGTTGAGGTTTGCTTACTGCAAGACATCATGTACAGGAGACTGATCAGACCAATTCTGGAGGCAGATCATTGTAGTGAAGAGATGAAATAAATTAGCGGTATTATACACAGTCTGCTTTTGAACAGGAAACTGGTTAGTGAATGTGCACATGTCTGTAGCGAGAGGTCAATGGTTCAACCCGTCATTTATGTCGGGAAATGGTAACAGTTTATCAGGGGTTTTGATATTAAAACACAGTCAGTACAATTGCGCTAAAAAGCGAGTTCATGATGGCTGGTGAGATGTTTGTTGTCCAACCAGACGTGCAATTGTCTGACAATTAGTCTCTAATCTTTATGTCATACCAAGGAATACAGTGACTGAAGGCGCGACAATATGGCAAATGAAAGCACTGAGCATTTTAGATCAAATCTGGGAATGGTTCCTTTAAATAAGCAATCTTTTTCCTACCGGATACCAAGAAATTAGGGTTCTGTTATGGGCTAACCACTTGTTACTCTCTTTAGCCGATGTCTTCATGGTTACTCTGATGTTATTTCAAAGGCAAACCATTCCAAAAATTTATTATTGCGCATACGTTGATGAGATCAGTTAAATTAGCAAAAAGAAAAGCAACATAGTTTCAAGCCCTTTGTGCTCTAAATTAGGCACATCCGTCAATCAGGTTCATGTTAGCTTACTTCCCTCTACAGATGTCCATAAAAGGAAGAAAGCTAGAAGTATCGTCCGAATAAGTGGTTTGCTCTGGACAGAATGCGAACTATGCCCATCAACAAAAAACCCAATCTGGTCCGTTGGTTGCTAATAAAGGCCAGAAAAACTCGTTCAGCAGACAGCACGAGCAAAAACCTTAGAAAATCCAAGACTTGCTTCGCACGACCGAGTTTTTCAAAAAATTTTCTTCAGAGGCTAGCGAAACCCATAACGGCAAGGGTAGATATAAAAAGCCTTTCTTCAAAGTTCTCTTCTGAGCGAATGTGCCGAGAACTCTTGTCCCGTGCATTCTGCACTTCGCATTTGCAAAACCATTAAAAGGATTTGAAATAAGGTTTTTTGAATTATCAATAATTTGATTAAATTAGCACGTCTGAGATTCAGCCACTTCATTGGTGTCAGCTTTTTAGATTTGGTATTCCCGTAACAGATTTTATTTCTATTGCTCGTCGGGCCAAGGTCTACCACTTAAGGTATTTTCATGAGAATCTTTCCTTTCATGCAAATATATTTTCCCTGAAATGAGTGAAAACAGTTTTTTATGCCTTCTAAATGCACTAAAATTTCGCTTTTGCATACTTGGTTCTATGTCACATATGAGAGGGCGTATAAAAAGGGCTAAATGCTGAATTATACACGTGTCTTTAATTAATGTATCTACTAATTGTTCTTTTTGGGTAAACCCATCTGGGTGTGGAGGTACTGGTTGGAAGACTGGGTGTCTGTCTGTTCCAGGTTTCGCAATATACTATCAATGGTGGCCATTTCAGGCACCTCTTCAATTATCTTGTTTGCCTTGCTTTAGCTGGCAGAATGGTCGTACAGATAGAGAATATATACCAAATGAGAACACTGTGCTTTTATAAGGAATCTAGGAAAGTTTCTTTGGAATGTACAATCACTTTCTTATTGAATACGGAAATATTTAATAGTGCTGTGGGCACACCACATGGTACTCCTCTCAGTTGATAAGTTTTTCGTGGGTAAGCTGAGGACATTTCAAATGAAATACCAAACCAGTAAACAGAAAGTACGATGCGTTAGTTGATGATATCATCACAATTACCACGAACGCAATCAAGAGACTTTCCCCCCTGTCTTTTGTAAAAAAAGAACATCCATTAATCAGGTTCACTGTGGTTGAAGTGCTTACCAAGACATCTATCCAAAGAAAAAAGCTAACACAAGCGTCAAAATAGAAGATTTTGTCTAAATAGTATGCAAGTTAAATACTTATCTACCATCCAAAGAAACGTAATCTAGTCCGTTGTTTGCAAATAAATGCTAGAAACCTAGTTCAGTGGAGAGTGTCAACGAAAACATTAAAAATCCAGGGGTAACTTCGTAAGACAGGGTTTTCTGCCAGTTTTTTTAAAAAACGTCATTGAGAGGCCAGCATAACTTTTAACGCTGACGGTGGATATAAATGACTTAAATTGCAAGTTCCCTTCCAAGGGAATATGGTGAGGACTCCTCAGCTCACCAGCACGAATAAGAAAAACGACAAATACTAGGGAGTCCAGACTGACCATACCTGGTTGACTAACCATCGTCAGCTGGTCTTATATAACCTTGAAAATTAAGCCTGCTACCCCTTGGCTAAAAGGCCAACGCTTTACCCATTGCGTCAACTAACTCGAAGTGGACATTTCTAACGAGCTTCCAAATGCCTCCTCTTGATTCATGTAACACTAGAGCATGCATGGAAAACAAAATTCTTTCGAAAAATGTATCAACTTACTCTCCAAGAGTAGCTTAGATTGTTGAGAAATAATAGGTTTAACGTGAACCCTTATGAAATGTGCTGTTTCAAACAGTGAAATACTGAGGTGGAATAAACTGCAATACATTTATATACTTGAAATATCTCGAATGTCAATTTGTTCTCTCATTTTTCATTTTTATTGCTGATTTATAGTTGAACGGGAATACGGGTTTTTAAATTAATTTGAGCTAAAGACCCATCCAAGATCTTAATCTTACTGTGACGTTCAATCTTTCATTCTCCCTTATAGGATAGTCACTTCACTAAAGTTCCTATATTTTCTTATTGGTCACTTACGTTCCCATTGCATACTTTTAACCACTTATCTCACCGTTATATATATGCCTGCATGTTTCATCTTACTCATTATTATTCTCAAGTTGTTTTTCTGATTTGACTAGTATAAAGATTTTAAATAATATCTTTCAAATGCTCTTATCTGCTGCTGTTGGCGCTCCATATGTCATCTTAGTTGACATCATTATAAAGCAATGTTTCGTAATGACCAAGCAATTCGGTAATTGAAATCCGAACGATCTTGGAGTTCCACTTCACTCTGATCTAATTGTTGTGAAGTCTTTCCACCTTTGCGCACAGGCTTCCGATATTCCTCTTGCCGTAAATGGGCATATCATTGTTCATTACTGCCATGAAAACCTACGATACACTACATTTGACAGACAGAAATAAAAAAAACTGAGAAAAGACCTCTCCGCTCGTAGGTGCTCATTGTGATAGAAACCTCTTGGCTCTTGCGATATTCTTCAATTAATTCTATGTTTTCATTGAATGAAGCAATATTTCCAAACTGTTAAATGCGGAATTTAAAATGAATTGCAATCCTCCAACTCTATTAAAATTTGCATAATTACCCATAGAGTAGTCAACTAGCGTGTTTAGCCGAAACATCACATCAGTCAGGGGATATTTTGTAAATTATCTGACTACAGACCTCAAAATGTTTTTACGGCTATGTTTTCTCCTCCCTGCATCACTTAGTATTGCTCTGTTGTACGGATTGGTTGTACTGAATGTTTGCTAACCAAATTACATTTTGTCGTTTTACTCTTTTTGTACATCGGTGTTATTCTATGCCACCGCTAAAAGGGGGGTAATATATAACTGGGAAAAGTCTTCTTCGATATCAACGGCAAATTTAGTTTCAGAATAACTCTGCTGGCTACGGCAGGGTCAATTAACAATTGATTACAGTTGCGAATGACCCCGCGCACCAACGCATGTTTGGCAGAGGCGACCTTGGACTTCTCATCTAATTTTCTGCCACTGTGGCCCATGATGACGAGAACACGACGTGGCATCTTACGACCACATCAAATGTGCCACGTACTAACTAAAAATCATCGGGGCGTCTGACAGACCGCTTAGGCATGTGAAAAGGGGCGTGCAATTTTGGGCTTCTTCTAAGCCGACTAAGGCTCAAGCCAAAGAGTAAAAACTTAACTATGATGTCTAGAAAAAAAATAATAAATTCTGCTTCTAGCCAGCAAAAACAAACAATTAAAAACAATGCTACTTATATTTTCTAATACTATTTGCATAGTGTAAATTGTTAGAATTACGTACACAGCTCTATATGACACATCAGTATGTAAACAATAGGGATTTTTTTAAAGGCGTTGCCTCATCACCCTCAACCAAATAAACTGAAGAACATAAAGCAATACATAAAGTGACTGTGTCAACAAAAATATAATATTCTAAGAACAAATTTTCACATTTATATGACGTAAGCCCTTCGTTTTTATAATATTCTGTTTCAGTGCAGATGTTTTTGCACGTATACGTGGGCTGACACGAACTGCATGAAGAGAGATATAATGGCGCAAATAGTGAAACAGGGATGCGACGCAGTCCTTTATTAAAAACTTCAGGATAATCAATAATATGAGAACTATGCACATGCCAAAAACTCGAAAGAGAACATCTGCCAAGTTGGGGGCGTATTCTGCGGGATTGCTCCCTAGGGCATCACATATGAGCCTTTACATTCGTTAATGAACCCTCACGGATCGATAACGGAACTCACTCGTTCCGTTCTGCTTTGAGGCTTCCTCTAAAGCCCCGCAAGCAAGCGCAGAGTGACTAGTGGAATAATAAGCAGCTGAACATTGCCAGCAAAGGCAAGGGCGACTGGAAAGGCCGTTTCTGGCTTATTAGCCATCGTCAGCCAGTCATACACAACCCCAGGTGGTGCACCAGCCGAAGATCGAACCCGCGAACCGTTGCTCAGAAGTCCAACGCTCAAACCATTGAGCCACCGCCTCGTTGTCTTGCCGATTTAGATCGGGAATTTTGACTCACGCTTGTTGATGAACGCTCACCGATCGCGAACGGAACTCACTCGTTCTACTCTGCCTTTAAGCTTCCTCTCGAGCCCCGCCAGCAGCTACAGAGCGACTAGTGGTAGACTTAGCAGCTGAATATTGCCAGCAAAGGCAACGAAGACCGCAAAGGCCATTTCTTGATTATTAGCCATCATCAACCAGTAATACCCAACTCCAGGTGGTGTACCACCTGAGGTTAGAGACGTAGAATATTTAGTCATTTTAACAGGCATCTCTTTCGCGGGGGCTCACGAAAAATAGCGCTTATACTATTGCTTACAAAGTTTACATTCGATCTACGATAAAATGTACACGATTGTCACAAAAACAATAGAATTTCCTTTAATATATCTCAGTGCTTAGAGCTTGGACCTTATCATCTGCATAATTAATATTCCAAATAAATTCTTTTCGCGTTTGGTTTCTTTTGCTTTCAGCTCTTCAGTTAATCTGTTAAACTTCCGTCATTATTGATAGTAGGTATGCACTCTTTAAACAATTTATTATTCGCAAGTTTTTAACAAGTTGGCTTGCTGAAAAAAACGGACTGGAAAAAATGATGGAAGCTGTCAGAATAAGATTAAGCCCATAATGTAGTATACTCACGGTAAAAAAGGTGGCTTCATTCATCGAATATTTAAGGGAAATTTTAAAATAAGATCTTGGTTTAAAAATTAATACTCAGTTGGATTTGCCCAGTTGATGAAATAACGAAGGCTTTACCTTTGAGGAGAATGTCATCTTTTGAAATTGCGCCTTTCCTGCAGCCTACAAAATCATGTTCGCTATTTAGTGGCTGCTAACGGCTTTTTATGTTTTTTTTTCATTTAGCATTCATAACCTATCACATTAAATCATAAAGAGGAAAGAAGATGACTAGCTGATCGGTGAAACTCTTTCTTTGCTCATCGGAGCTCTCATATGCTATCAAAAGTCTGCATAAACATTAATTATTATAGTCATTTAGTGTGGCTTCGAAATGTTAAAGCAATCTTTTGTATTTTCCGCATATTTATGATCGCTGACTTTCAATGCAAAGGTCTTCGAACTTTGCAGAGTACAAGCCTTGCGTCGATCATCTGAGGAATCAAAGGCGTTCGTTTATGATTTTCCGGATTTGCAATCTGGTGTTTTATAATATTTTTTAATGGAAGCGATCTACTTTGTATGCCATACAAGGAGTTTATAGTTTATAAAAGCTCAAAATTCATTTTAAAAGACAAAAACTGACACTTTTTTGTGAAAAACAAAAGAAGTTTGGGAGGGAAGAATTCGCCGTGGATCGTAGGCGGTGGAGCCTCAGCGAAGTGATCATTATTCGTTGGTGTGGTCGTCGTCGTGGGGTTTGAGGCATGTGTGGCTGAAGGGATATTTATTGATGCAGAAGGTGATGTTGTAGGATTTTTTGATATTGCGTCTGAAGGTGTCCAAGCAGGACATTTCGCGCGTGGAGTATTTTTTGGAAGGGTGGACACGTTGGCAGGGCTTGGGCATTGGCGGAGTCGATCCAGGACACTTGTAACTTTCGAGCCGCTCTTTTTGCCTTAACAGCGGCAATCCGGTTAGCTTCGTATATTTCTGCACCCGTCTTCATGGATCATCTCCAAGCCAGTCTGTCCTGGGCGAGGCCCACTCAGGTCACTGGGTTACTTTTCAGATGCTTCAGAAATTTCTTCAATGTTTCCTTGTAGCATCGTTTTTGTTCTTCCTGTCTGCGAGCACCCGCAGTGACACCTTCAGAGAAAAGTATTCTGGGTACTCGCTCGTCATTTATTCTCACCAGATGGCCGCTATATCGCAGTTGCAGTTGTTTTAGCATAGCGTGGATGCTGAAGATCTTGGTCCACTCCAGGACTTACGTGTCCGGGATCCTGTCTTGCCGTCTTAACTTCAGTATTCTGTAGTAGCAGCTGAAATGGAACTATCCCACCAGCCGAAATTCGCCTTCCTCATAAGACATTTTGAAGAAAAATTTTGATCGAGGGTAATAAGAGCAGAATTGTCGGTTGGAAAGATACAGACAACAATGGATAACCCTATTTGTTTTAGCCCCTAGATAGAGTCGTTTATCGGCGTGTGGCCGCTAGGCCGAGCATTTACTCGGGAAGGCAAATATGACAGACTAATGTTATAAGACAATGTGGTTGATATGACCATTTTTCCTCTTTGCTTACCGCAAAAATCACCCATACGTAGGCATAACAGCTAATGCCATCAGTTCAGCTAAAGACGAAACAAGAAAGAAGGGAGGGTGTGATCGGTAGCAGCGAAGCTCACCGAGGCGAGTAACAACGTCCGGAGTCATCATTTTCAATGAGAATCGCCAGCTTAAAGGGTTAAACATATCAAATCAACTCGAAAGCGTGCGATAGGCTAGCTGAAGGTAAAGTAAGGCTTTTAGGAGTAACACACGTGCGCGATCTCTTGGCAAGTATTCCGTCCGGTATGCTGCACAGGGGGATGAAATTCGGTAACTAAATGCCTACTTAACTTAATGTAATAGATAGTTATGCGTTGTTTATCAGGGCGTATGGATATCCTTGTCTTATTCTGCGGGTGGGAAGAAGCATCTGTGCAGATTCAGTTAACAAAGTAAACAGCAACACAAGGTCTTCCTGCTGAACCAGCTCATGACAATGAGGGGCACATTCCATATATGAGTGGTAGGCCTGATTCTAACTGAAATAAGCTCAGTCAAACATTCCAAGTAAACATTTCTGAATACCAATGCCACTAGTATCTTCACGAATCCAGATAAATCACAATGTAGGTAGAAAATATAAGTCATGTTGATATATCAAAAGCGGATGTGTGGCTCTCCCAGAGGGTGTTAGACTTTCAATTTGCATTATCTAGGTATCAAATGTTAGCAAACGGCGAAAAAAAGCACCATGACAAAGGATTGCACAGGTTTATTAAAGAATAAGTTTACCATGGCTTACAAGACTGAGAAGTGTCCTGGTGACATGGACGGGAGTTGACTGTGCATTTGAAGATCGTTCACGCCGTAACTTTCTTCCTACCTCAGAACTTGGATCGGGAACCTGATGTACACGGTCATAGGACATAATAGAGAATATTTTTTGCTTAGTTTTTATAAGATATGTTTGACTTTGTAAGGATATCGAAATTAATTAAAAATTGAATTTATTGTGACATCATTTATGGCTAGTATAATTTTCAAAGGCGTAAGGAAAGAATTATTTTCAAAAGCCGCCATCCTGGCTTGATGAAGCAATCTCCCTCAACTTGAATATAGGCTATTTCTCATATATACATGGATTAGTTTCACAAAAGCTGTGTCAAATTGAATACCATGTTAGGGGACCTCTCGAGATTTGTCCTGAATAGTCCACGTAACCAGCCGGATCGTTAACTATCAACGGACATGTTCAAAACATTGTTCAAAGTTTATCGTCTGTATAAACAAATATGATATTTTGAATGAATACCTATGATAAAAGCAACCTGTTATCTTCATAGCAATAACATACTTAGCTCCATTTTGGTGCCCTATTCAGTCATATTTGGAAACTTGAGCCCTGTTCATATGAAGATAAGGAGCATCGTGTCAGATCAACCCTTTCTGTTGTTAAAATATTTTGGATTTCAGAAGCATTTTTCTTATTAATGGGCGTCATCAAATACTGTGCATTTGACAGTGGCAATTAAGCGAGGACTCGTATACTGTAACTGGTGTGATCATTGTAAAATGTACATCAATTCGCCTTTACGACGCCTGAAACTAAATTATTTGGGTTGCTTGAACCCATTGGGAACAAGTAGAACACAGGAAATGCTATAAATTCACTTTATGCCTATCTATTGAAGTCAGCTCAATCCAATCACACCGAACTTGCCTCGTGCGAGCACAAAATCCTCTCGTCAGCCATTTAGCTGTCCTGCTGTTGTACTAGTTTTTCATTTTGCTGAGCTCAGACTGACTGATTCTAAAATGGAATACTGGCTGTGCATTTGTGCCTTTCGAGAAGTCACCACAGTTGCCGACATCGTATTCATAGGCCCGCTACAACTACAAAGTGGCTTTTAGAACTTCTTTCACGCCTAATTTTTGGCATTATTTAGCAGATCGCTGATGGTGCAGGAGAGATTAGTCGGCATCAGTGGAAATTTCAGCATATTTCAGCTGATTGTAACAACACCATGTCTTCGTCCAACACAAATAAAAACTGAAAAATTTGATGGAAGTGGGATTCCTTATGAAAAACTTGCTTCGGCAGTAAAGTTTACTGTATCAGAATTTGAGGCTCCAAAAACTTGCAGTCGGCTGGGTGGGGCACTTTGATCCAAGTGAGATTAAACTCACAAAAACCTGTTAGGACCGTTTTGCTACACTCAAAACCTTGCTCGTAGGATATATTTCTATAGAAACCACTGATATTTTTCTAAATTGGCTCAGTTCTGTCAAAAAGCATCTGCCATAAGTTATTAAGATGCTATCAACTTACCAAAGGAAGCCACAAGGCAGGGCCACTGCGAGTGGTGAGTTGCCTAAAGATTCGTTAATGAACTGTCACCTCCAGCCACCTGATACATAAAAAGGTCTGTGCTTCCACTTACCTAAAACCAGCCATTTAGCTAGTTGACTAACAGATCTTTTGTAACGTAAAATCTTCTCATGAAGGCATTTTTCAAATTATTAACGCTGTGATCTCATTCGTGCATTATCCGCGTTTTCTATACAGAGCTAACTACTTATTTTGATATAGCAAGAGTAATTTTGTTTACTATTTCTAAGACGCGTTTGTAGTCTGCCATTGTCGTTCTGACCATAAGATGCTTGCCATGAGCATGCTATGCCAGTAACGCATGCACAAAGGTCAGCGAACGGAGATTTTTTGTGTTCGCAAAATTTGCGTGGTGAAAAAGCGTATGGGCTGGCTGAAAGCAGTTGCCAGCACAGTTAAATCAACGCAGCTTGGAATCAACTACGTGGTTAAAACGCACTTTGGTTGGACTCAAACAGGTCCTGGCTGTCCTAGGTTTAAATCCCATCGAGGCCACTGGGAAATTTGCATATCTAAGTCCAATGAAATTTCTTACTCGTCTTCTTACACGTCAATGCCGCGCCGTCATCTCCTACCAAGATGGTGGGCGCTATTAAATCTGGGATCGGTCTGAAATTTACAGATCAAGACCTGAGCGCATAAGCGGCAATAGATTAACTTAAAGCATGAGGTGTGGTTGTGGAGAACGTTTAATACCATTTTATATAACTGGGGACACATTCTCCCGGGCAGCCTCGATTTTCCCAATGATTGCGTTGGAATAGACTAGGACAAGCACACGCTATGACAGGGTGAACGTAGAACTCGATGAGGTGCAACATATGCGCCACAGCATGCGGACGCAGGGGCGGTGACTACCATAAGATTTACATTCGAAAGGTTTCATCACTTAGTCGGTCAGGCAGAGCTGAGGAATTAAGGTAAATCATATGCGGATCCATTACCTATGGATGTCCAATATTAAATTCTAACTATTAACAGCCGTTCGTTACCAAAGTAAAAGCCGTCCGAGTTTTAGTTATACCGCATCGTTTGAATTCGCTTCTAAATTTGCTCCTCTCCTCGTTTTTTGCTATTTTGATCATTGATCGATGCCCGAAGTTACACCTTGACAAAATAAACTGAAATCTGACTTGCGGAAAACCTTCCGCCCTATTTGAAGTTGTTGACCACGCTTATCAAAAACATTTGGCTATATTACTGTCTTAGCTTCGTTTTAACTTAAAATTCAAAGCCTCATATACTTCCATCAAATTAAATCTGAAACAATAATTGACACAAAGGTAACTATCAATAAAATTGACCTCTGTTCAATCTCTCGTATGCGTTAGTTTTTAGAGAAACACGAATATCAATTTAAGTTCCATGATTCTCTGTTAGATGCAAATTTATTTGCAAATAACCTCACGATAGATCAAAATGCAGACTTAATATAATTATCTGCAATTTCTCAAAAGCTAGAAAACAAACGCCAACTATCCAGCAAAACATTAACCTCTTGTGACTTTAAATCCAAATAGCTTCCATCAAATAACTTAGTTCAAAAAGTCACAACAGAGCATTATTAGTAACATTCTTTACCCAATCCGAGGCTGAAAGGATAATAAATAATCCCGTATTAAACAAAAATTTCAAACTCTTAAATCCTTTCTAGGTCCAGACTTAACACCAATGCAGAGAAGACAACTCCAGAATAAAACCACAGAACAGACAAGAAATAGTCAACACAGCACTCATTTATTCGAGCGTGAAACATGTTTTTCTACCTCTGACACCAACGACAAACAACGTACAACTGCAAATGCATTAAGAAGAGGTCATAAACAGCCAAAACCAAACTCCAATACACTAAAAGCACCTTTGAAGAGCAGGAAAGCAGAGACAATGGACCCAGTCAGGATAACCTGCTTGATAATAGTATAATGACTACAGCGATATCAATAATGAATACGGTGACACCACAAAACGAGGAACCACTAATACAAAAAACTCACAACACAAACTATCCACACTCCAATACAACCATTTCAAGTCCTACAGACGCAGAAGGACGCGAATGTAGTTCTCCTATCCCAAAAGCATTGTTACGCACGCTATCGCAACCAAAAAGCCCTATTTATAAAGACCAAAAAAATAGGTATATCCCAAATCCTCACTTACAAAACATACGAAAAAATACAAGTTTTTACAGTAGCACCATGGCTACTCAACCTCCATGGAATCGCAATAACCTGAAACATAATTCGCAAACTAACATGGGATCTCACGACCAGTTTATCAACTACCTAGGCCCACAACCTTTCCCAACAGAAATCCCCCTTAGACACAATAACCACCTAAATAATCCATCTGCACACCGTAGACCTACCTCCTACACCAAAATCTTACCGTACCCGTCAACATTTTTCCCAAGAATCACTCAATTCCCCCCTCTTAGCCCACCAAACAAGCAAAATGCCTAAGGGCATTGTTTTTTCCCCACGGCACATCATCTCCATGTACAATGTTCTAAGCATAGCTCTAATCAATGCAAGATCGATAGTTCATAAAATATAACAACTCAAAAGCCTTATAGAAATTTAGAACCCGATATCATTTGCATCACTGAAACATAGGCAAATTAATTTATATCTAATAACTAACTATTTATCGTAAACTGAATCTTCTATAGGCAGGACTGCCTAAATAAAAGAGGTGGGGGATGTTTGATCTACATCAAAACTACACTTGAACAGAGTGCTCTTGATGTTCCAAATGAGTCTTTCACTGAAGGTTTTTTTACCACGATACAATCTCAGAACCCCTTTACATATTAATCGGATGTCCCTTCTCTCCCCCTGAATGATGTACTGATGATACTGGCGTTACTCACTTAATGTACAATGTATTGAACATAACCAGTGAATATAAGATAATTACAGGTGACTTAAACCGCCCAGAAATGGACTGGATTGAGTACTCAGCCCCAACCAAACATGACCAACTGTTATCTTTCATTGCATTTTACAACTGGACTCAGATAGTCGATAAACCCACCCGAGGAAACAACATACTCGAAAGTATTCTCACCGATGATATTTTGGCCTACATTTATGCACTATGACAGCATAACGGTTGATAGCGATCATGAAACAATAATAAGCATGCTCCCACTAACCATAAAGCCACCCCACGATTCTAACATCAGTCACATAAATGCTCGAAAACTTGATCAGGACTCAATGAAGAGCTATATCAGACCATTAGACTCGAGCCCATACCTTCTAACAACATCCCCCACCGAAGCAACTAACCTGCTATACTCTATCCTAATCAGTTTTAGAGATACCTTAGTAGAAGAACGCTACCCGCTTAAAAAGACAAAAATACCAAATGTTTTCTCAAAGTTACTTAAAAATAATAAAAAATAACAACTTCACGACCCCCATGTTAGTTACTTATCCACTTTGCGATGAAGTGAAGAAATCCATGACCTAGCTACCAAAATGGAAACAAAAAATGATGACTGCAGAACATCGTGCGCTTGAATCCCCAAGATAAACAGCCCACTTTTTGAAAGAAAATGAAAAATCACTGAAAATCAGGGCCTCAAATTATGCGCATGGACTCAGAACAAATAATAACAAATGACAATCAAATAGTGAATCTATTCAACAAGTACTTTTCAACCAACCGTACAGTAGAAAATAAACCTATCCCACAGCCAACCGAACTTACCATATGTACCTTTAGTGACATCAATTTTAGTGAAGAAACAGTAAAAACAGCTTTCCGACATCAACCCAAGTCTCCCTCCTATGGGACAGATAAAATCCCTCCATATATAATTAACCATTTGATTTATGCCCCAATACTCCTCGCTAAACTATTTTCGATATTTCAAGCAAATTTAATTTTTCCAGACATATGAAAATATTCTAGCATTGCACCAATCCATAAAAAAATGTTAATTGATCGAATATCGAAAGTTATCGTGGTGTGCATAGAACAACGATGATTGCCAAATTATAGAAAAAAATAGTTGACAATTAAATAATAAATTATTTTTCAAACACCAACCTCGTCCCTCTCTCCCAACATGCCTTCTTACCTAAGAAGTCATGTCAGTCCTACTATCTCACTTTTCTGGAATTCATTTTCAGCAACAGAAATGAATGAACTACGAGAACCACAGTTTACATCGATCTCAGAAATGCCTTCGACAAAGTCCATCATAAAAGGTTTATAACAAAGCTAATAAGTCATGGCATACGGCCTCCCTTACTTGACTTTTTCACAGCTTACCTCCAAAACTGAGATCAAGTAGTGCAGATTCGAAACGTTGTCTCAGACCCATCTACTATTACTAGTGGAGTGCTACATGGCACCATCATAGGTCCCCTTCTCTTTCTCATGACCTGTCGACCACAGCCAAAACATTTATATATGCAGACGATCTTAAACTCGCATATGCGTAGAATGAGCAGACAGTGACTAATATGCACATTACCATCGCAGCGGATTTCAAAAAGCTTAATGAATGGAGTAACCAAGGGCAAATGCCATTCTCACTGACCAAATACAATCTAATGATCTTTGGTCCACAAAAACTGTCACCCATATTTTTTGATGACTAAGCAATAAACGAATCACTATCTATAAAAGACTTAGGATTGAGCTATACAAATACTCTTGACTTATCCCTCCACGTTAAATGAATATTATCGAAAGCCACTGGCCTATGGGGGGTTATATGTAACAAATTTCCCCTCAAATAATCTAAATGTACATCTTTATAAAATTTACATATTACCTCTCCTGGATAACTGCTTACTTTTCTTTGGTATAATGCCCTCAGAAGGCCGGAAGCAAGTAGACGTCATTCAAAGACGCTTAACCAGATCTTTGTCCAAAAGTTCAAAGCATACAAGGTTCATCGTTTTTACTTACACAAAAGATATAATCTTCGACTCCAAAAATGGTCTCACTTGCCTGTTCTAGGTCACACATGACCACGATATTCTCAGAATGAATCTACTATCAAATCAAAATGGCCCTCAGTCCAATAGAAATAACGAAAATACCACAGGAATCCCCAACTTCAAAAAAGCCCAACTGTCAAACTTCTATTTCATAAGATATGCGATTATATGGAAAGCCCTGCCTAAACGTATTAGAAAAATAGATAGTCTAGCTGAATTTAAAAAAAAACCAAAATATTTTTCTTACATAATTAAACATATATTATTAAATAGAAAAGGATACTTCTCAAGCCAGTTCTCAAATAAATAATTAGAACCGAAAGGTATCTGCTGCCGCTAGCCGTCTGAAACCTCAGGCTCTTCATCTAAAATATGCTTACAGACGTTATGAACACAATAACTACATATACATTTGTCTGTGGTCTATACCATATTCATAAACATTTAACCTGTTCCTTTCTTACCACAGCCACCGGACACTTAAAATAATTTCAGCAAAAAATATAAGCATAAGAGAATAAACTTCCCATAATCTTTAATTCCCTTTTTCTGACCTTTCTGACGCTAAAATAAATTTCAGAAAAAAATTACCTCTAGAGACCTGATTACACCAATTTCATGATCAAACCATGGTAGTGCACCACTTGGGGTTCGGTATGACTGGCTGAAGACGGTCAATAAGCCAGTAATGATCATTTCAGTCTCCCTTGTCATAATCGGCAATATTCATCTGTATACAAGAGTTTCCGCTGATCGCAGGTAAAAACCTCAAAATTATCCTCCCTTCGACTCAGATGTTTCCGCCTCTTATCAATGGCTTTTTCTCCAAAAATAGACGGTAAGGTTGGTAGAAAAATATACATTTAAATATCTCAGATGTAGACTAATGCAGAATTGTTTCAAACTTAGTCGGTCTTCACTGCATCAATCATACTTCTGACCAGAATCTAGATGTAGAGAAAATAATAAGCGTTCTAAAACAGTGCAGCTATTTTCCAGGCGTAATACATTTTTATGTATACATAATTGTCTCGATATCTGGTATTTGCTATCGAAGAAAATTGAGTATTTATTTATAAAGGACTGGGCGCAGAGTGATTCATTGGGCAAATGAAGCAAACGAGATCAAAGAAATCAGTGCTTGATTAGTTTGCTTGCATTTGCACTAGCTACTTCTGCATCTTAATGTCCTATTTTAGTCAGATCTACGATGCAGCTGCCTGTTCATGAAGTTTGTCACACAAACATAGTCGACAGCTTGTATTAAAATGAGACTTGTATCATTACTGCCGCGAGGACCATAGCGATCCCACATATCCTCTCAGGCAGCGTGTGCTTTCCAGGCAGCAGTACGACGGACAGTGCGACCGTCGGTTTTGAAGATCTCCCCCTTGTACCGCACAGCATGTGTGTGCAGGGACTGTGACTTGCTGGTGAGTTAGATTTGATTTGTAGCAACTTTCCTCTGCAACCTCCGCACTTTCTTTTAATTCCCCAGCTCTGCTCTGTGACATTACCAAGTCGAGTTGAACGGACGCGGGACAGGGCGCAGGTGAACGGCGTGGTCAGAGATGCCCCTAAGCGTGCCACCGAACCTAGTTCGAGTGCCATAAAGATCACAATAAGGAGAAGCCATTGTAGGGTGATTCTCATTCCATCAGTCGGCCACTTCAAACAAGCAGACAGTGGGCTGGTTGTGTAATCTGATTTATCCCATCATTTGGTACCACTCCAAGCTGTGGTTTTAACCGAAATACCTCCATGCGCGTCGGATTGTTTGTTGTGAGGAAAATGCCCTCAATTGTCTACTTCACTCTCTATTCCCATTCCCAGGTCCATGCGAACCTCTGAGCCGGTCAGTTATCTGGCGCAGTGAATGGCGCAAAGACTGAAGTACCTAGCATCCTCGACTATGTGTGTCAAATACACGACCTGGCCTCCTAAACACAAACACCAGGATTTCACACAGCTCATCGCATGGGCTTATTCGGTCACATGCGCATCCATGGCAGCGGAATTCACCGCAATGCCGACAACACCGATACATCATGCACACCTCCGCTCCTGCCATTCTTACCGCCACTGCTACCCCACTTCCATGAATGACATCCCCCAGCCTCTACCAATTTCTCCTGCCCACACTGCGCTCGCAACTTCAACTCACGCATTGGCCTGGTCGGTCACCTGCGAATCCATCACACGGAGGCTGGTGAATCAGTGCCTGGGGGCCCGACATACAGTCACCGCACACGACTCCACTGCTCTTACTGCTCCCGCACATTTACACACCGCATGGGCCTATTAGGACACATGCACCTCCACAGCAACCTGCGGTAAACCACCGGAGGCTAAGCCACATTAGCGCACACCATCTACACTAATACATAGACAACACCCTCACAATCATCATAATGTACCTGCTAAAATCACAGTTTCCTAGAAACCGTGGCTTGGAAGGCTGCCAATCTGACGCTTACACCAGACCACGCCGTCAGCCCGGTGTATGTGTTGTGTGTTTCGAGTGGGTGACCAGTGGACTGGGAGTCAGACGGCGATGGCTCCTCCATATCCTCTGCTTTAATGAATCCTGTTGTGTGCGTTATGGGGGGCAGGTCGTGCTGTGGCGCGCGAAGACAGGTACGCAGACCCGTCAGCCAATGTGCCCACTCCTACCTCAGACAACTGACTGGCTGGGATGGTGGTCTGATTGTGGGAGTGGGGGGGAGAGTGAGGTCGACAGGTCAGCGCATTTTCCTCACTATAAACAATCTGACGCGCTTGGAACTATTACGGTGCGCTAAGAGCCGTTGCTTGGAAGGTTGCCAACTGACGGGATGACTTGGACTGCGTGGTCAGCCCAAAGTGTGTTTTGTGTGGAGTGGCTGACTGGCGGACTGATAGTCAGGCTGCAATGGCTCCTATTTACTGTGGCCTTTATGGCACACCCTCTCCGTGGGATCCAATTCAGGTGTGGTGGCACACCCAGGGGTGGCTCCGTCCGCGTCAGCAACCTGCGCCCTCTCCCATCTCCGGTCTTCTTGACTCTGTCTTGACACAGGGCTCAGGTAGAAGAGGAGGGGAGAGTGTGGTAGCTGCAGCACAAGGCTACTATCACTGAAAAATAATTCACGCGCAAGTAACCGTCGCTGCACCTCGTCGACATCGACGGTCGAATTTTCATGTCACATGACCACTGTTTTTTCCGTGTTGATGGTTAGTCTGAATTTGGCACAGCCGGAGGCGAAGAGGTCCATGTTCCTTTGCATATCATCTGCAGTTGCGATGTTGGATGTGCATTCGTCCGTTAAAATGTCGTGGACGTTACTCGCAGATAGATACTTTGGGGTCTCATGTGCTGCCTACTAAGATGGCTGTCTGCCTATAGTAGATGCGGATCCCAGGACGCTCACCATGGTAGAAGTCCATCAACATGGCAGAAAACATGAGTCTGACGAAGGTGGGATCGAGAACCCAAGTGTGCATCACTCCTTTGGTCACTGCGAGATCTTCGGAAACTGTCGTTTTCCGTGAAGCGTGCCATCCTCTCGTCGTGGAGCTGACAAAACATGTGAGTGGATCGTCTAGGACAGCCAAATTTCTGCATGATGTTCCACGGTTCATTGTGATTCATCCTGATGAAGGCTCCTCTGACAGGCATGATTTAAGTTTAGTCCGTGACAGTTAAGGCGCGTACATGTTGACTTGCGCCTGATTTATTTTATAGAAATACTAGACCTGTGTTATATCTACCACCCTCTCTTCTCCTAGCCCGCCTGAATTTGGCCTCATGAAAAAGGCAAAAAGACCGGAGACGGGCAAGGGTACAACTTGCTTGTGCGATGGGAAGCCGTTACCACATGCCCAGACGCCTTTACACACGGGTAGTGCTTGACCTGTGATGGCATACTCAGGGCAGTGAAAGCAACCGATGTCCACCTGCCAACTAAATGTTTCTGGTAGAATGCCACTCATCGACGAAGTTACGCGACATGTACGTCGCGATGCGCCTGGCAGCTCAATCTAGAGCATTGGCAGGCAGTCACATAGCGACTCGGTAGACGGTTGTTCACAAAAAGAAGAGCGTTTGATATGGATGGCTGATGATGCCAGAAATGGCCATTTCCGCCTTCTTGTTTTTTTTGGTATCGCCATCTATTCAGTGCAATGACCTCCACTCAGATTGACTGCGCTGTGAAGGCGATCGATATTCGAATCTTGGCCGCAATCAAACATGGCTAAGATGCAGAGTATCTCTCCGCACTGGTCAAAATCACTCCCAGCTCAGAGTGGTGGACCAACTGGTGTTCTGTGTACGTTCCCTCTCAGAGTAAAGGATGATCCTAAGGATTCTGTGACCTTGGCTTTCGACGTGCGAAGCTTTTTTGCTTGGCGACTTAACACCATTGCATGCTGCCTGCCAACAAGTCAAGTTGAGGCAGACGGTGAGGGAGCATTAGGAGGCAGGCGAGTTTAAGTAGGTGGAAGGGCAGAGCAGAGGAGGGTGCCAAATAATTTCTCCTTTACCCTCTCCGGCTGACAAGGCTGAAATATTTCGTTTTCATTCGTCATATATTTTCCTTCACTGTGATTGCCTTTTAGCAATTGTGGCAATAATTGGACCAGAAAAACGCCCCAGATATGACCATTTCCTTCTGCATTATACTTGATGTGCACGTGATCAGTTGATGGTTACTGCATTGGCAAAAAACGCAACCGTGCAGTGAAATTGTTTTGGAAGTGGTCTTGATAACAAAGCAAACCACGTTGAATTTCGTCAAACAATCCTCTATCTTCGACTGCCCTTCCTCCGCCCTCCCCCAAAGAAAGTTCACATTTCATGGAAGACTAGCATAACAGCTGCCCATACTGTTTTCGAAAACAACATGATAGATTTCTGTTGTTTGAAATATTCTCTCTTCATCAGTGACATCTTCCTCTTCTTTGATGCCAGTTTTCAAAGATTACAAATCAGTGTGTTCGTCGTAGACTCCTCCCGTCCAGGTGCTGGGACATATATAACCGACATCGCATCTCCATAATTGCTGTTTTTGGCCCGTTATATATACGATTGTTGGTATTTTTGTTCATTTGAAATCCTAGAAAGTACAATTCGCTCAAAAACATAGAAATGATATGCAGTCAACAGACACTGGATATACCAGAGTTATAATCCAGTAAAAAGTAATTTTTTAAGGTCCTTTGCATGACTTACCTGATGAAAAGCCATTCGCTTAAGTGTGCTAGAACAGTTTTAAACTATTAAGCAACTTTAATTAGCAGTCCAACGCATTACATCATCTTGTGGTTAAGTGGTTCCCGTCGGAGAGTACCAATTCCTTTTTTGGAGCATATTCCCGCGCATATTCTATATAATTAAAAGGATTATAGTCAGGTTCCGTTGGTCTGAGCTTCATCCCGGACATCTAATAATTAGGGAATGCGTTATTTCTTAATACGTTTAAAGCTATTACTATTAGGTTCAATTAGACAACTTAGCTAACGTGCTCAAAATCTGTGGGGACCAGTGTCACTGGGGATCTTACAGGAAGCCCTCCGTGAAACCCAGTGCACTGAGCATCTGTCAGACAGAACTGTGTGTGTTGATCAGGTGATGGCCCTAAAGAGTGTTACACTTGCGCTGAACTGCAATCGCGGACTGCAAAGCAACTTCCCACGCGGCAATTTTGTACTGCGGCTCTAACGTTGGTTGGCGAACCTTGGGCGAGTGGGCGATATGCTTCAGATTACTGCGAAGCCTAAACTGTTATATTATGACGACTATAAGTCTTCCTGAGGGTCTAACTGAAAATAAATATAAAATGCACGGCTATTGTGATTTTTGGACTCCCTTGAAACTCCGGAGCTTAAAAACAGAGAGAAAAGAGGAGTGGGTTGATATGTCTGGTTTATTAACAGTTGAAAGCTCACATTACCCAAGCGCAAATATGGTGTCACCGGAGACTAATAAGCCACAAATGGCCGACCCTTTTTCCGTCGGTTTTGTTGCTAGTCTCCTACGTATAGATTGGTTCTGGTAGAACAACGCTGACCAATTAGGTTACGAGATATGCTCCTCCTGTTGTGCCTACTGGCTCAAACGGGAGCCCTCGCAAGCATTCGTAACGGCAGGCAGAACAACGACCAGGGGCTCAGTGTTAGAGCTCTCGACTCAGTTGTCAAATACGTCGTGTTCGAATCTCGGATGCAACGAACTTGGCGTTGGCTATGTCTGGTTAATAAAAGCTAGCAAGACAGAAACGGCCATGTCGGTCTCCCTCGCGTGTTTTTTGATGCCGCCTTGTCTATTTTGCAAGTTCATCTTCTATAGGAAGCTCCTTTCTGCATGACCTTGGGGTGTGGACCGACGCTGACCATAACTGGTTCAAAAGACAGTGATTTCAGTTGATTTGGGGCTAGCGCAGTTGTCAATGCCGTCTCAACTGCAACCCAAATGTTCGCAGTCTGGGAGAAGGTGATGGGTCTGTCGGAAGAATAGAAACCGGAGTGGATCCTTCCATAGGCTGATAAAAGGTGTTTTACGAGTTATGCGGCCTATGCTATGGACAACGTGATACATCTGCTGGATCGGATCACAGCACGGAGTCTTGATTTGGGATAAGAACCCATAACGAAAGCCACATATGCTGGAGGGGCCTGGTGACACGCTTAAACGCAGGCTTACGCCATGTCGGCTAAGTTTCACCATCTTCCGTCTCCAGAATTCTTCAAATCGGGCCCATTTTTGTGAGGTAAGACAGATTTCGTTAGATACCGCACAAGTCTCCTATCCCAATAAACAAACTCCTGCTTAAGTCAACGGGTGCACGCAAATCTTATCGTTTTCCAATACTCAGTATTTATTTCAACCTGGCGTCCGAATCCTAACCTGTAATGTTTAATTAATTAATTCACCTTACCCGCCCAGCCTACAAAAATGTATATAATTCCCTAATATAAATACAATATGCTCAATGCGCAAACAGTATTCACTAAGTATTCAAAGGAGAATTAAGAAAAGGGCCGGCTGTTTAGGCTGCTCGGTGTGCACGAATCCGGCTGCTGCTCATTGGCAGTCGTCGAGTCAACTGAGATTAGAGAGGTTCCTGTGAAGTCTCTTCTTTCGCATTAAGCCAAAGCTGACCAATTTGTATTAATAGGTCGAGGTAAACGCAAAAGAATGTGTATTTTCGAATGTTTACATCACTTACAAAATAGAATTCCTCGCTTAATTTGGAGATCAAAATTCGCAGTATTTTCTGACGCGTTCTGTTCAAAGACATGGTTTGGCATCATGAGTATGATGGCATGTTTTAGAGAGATGAATTAACCAAAAAGGTTTACTCAGGCAAGATTTGCTAATATTTATAGAGGCTCGTTTTAAACTGCAACATTAAACACAAAAGAGAACCCAAGTATTTATTCCGATTATTATATTTTGTGAGGATGATAGATCTGGAGCAATGTTTTGGCCATGTAGGTTAAGGAATAAGAGCATGGCCAGTTATGCGAATTATTTTAGGCAATTTTCAAACGTTCTCATTACAGTTTATGCAATTTTAGGCATTGGTGAAAAAAATCCTATATAATTTTGTGGGCAACCATCGGTTTATCTTTCGGTGAGACAACTTCGTTCATTCAATGTGCCCCAGCTATCTTTTTGTATTTATATCCACCTCGTGTACTGGTTAAAAGACGTCCGCACACACCTAAGTTTTCTATTGGTGCTAACGAACAAGCAACACGCTTATAAGTCATCGGCCAAGTTGCATTTAGGATTCAAAATGACGGCCGATTCAAAACCATTCTGGAGTTGCGAGGAAGACACTCATTGGCCCAGTGACCTAGATATTTGCATAATTATTCTGGACATCTTCGGATTCATCGCCAACCTTACGGTCACCATTCTACTCTTCCTTCTTCGCGCCAAGAAGTCCGAAGATCTCGTTCTTCTGCGAGTTCTTTCCTTGAGCTGTCTTGTCGCCACACTCATTAGCTTCGTTGATGAAGTCGTTGGCAATAGTAGAATCACTGGTAACGTGTTCTTGGACGACCTGATCTGCGTTTTCTGGAGCACTCGCTTTCTGTACTGGTATAGCAAGGCCCAAGTCTACCACAGTTTCTTCTACTTCGCTTGTAACAGGGCTTTGAGGTGCTTTCAATGCAGCATTATCGTCTCACTACGGAGACACAACGCCTCACTGCCTACCTGCTGCTGGTCTTCATTTGCAGTTTCCTCAGTACGGCGCCTCAACTACTTCAAGCGCAGCCGCAAGTGAAGAACTGTGCCTGTGCGCCACCAACAGAGGATTGGGCTATCCTTACAATAATTTATGCCCATTCTTTCCTGTGGGTTGCATTTTTCCTGGTTATCTATCCGGCCATACTCGTCTACATCTGCATTGCTTTACTTGTAAGATTGCGGAGAATGGAGAGGGTTGATATGGTCGATGAATTGGATAAACTCTCGTTTCCAAAGCCACAATCATCCTCATCATCATCTTCCGGTATCACCACATCCACACTCTCCGTTTCCTCTTCAACCCACGCTGATACTTGCGACGGTGACATGTGTACTGCCATGGCTCCTAATACATCTGATGAGGTCTCTGCGCGTCATGTCTGGTCGGCCTCATTTTGCATCATACCTCTGACGGCTGCCTACATCGCCACCTTTTCTTTTGATGCAATCAACCAGTTGCTCAGTGCGACTGGTTACCTGACCTACGTGCTGCACAGTCGAGGGCAAAAATACAATGAGATCCTGTTGGATCTCTTCATCGCGTTGGTGCCAGTGATCCTCTTTTTTCACATCCCTGCGATGCGATCGCTGATCTTGGCCTCAATCGCGTGCATGCAGAAGAGGTGCAAAAAGGTTCGATTGACAGACGTGGGTGAATAGCTTAACTAAAGCCGGAAGTTGAGAAAGAATTCGAATGTTTTGCCTGCAGTAAATGCTAACAGCTTCAGAGAATCAGAAGGGTTCGTATTTCTCCTCTTCCATTCAGTTCATTCTCAATTCAGCAAATCGGCTGACCCGAAAATCATTCGGTCGTATTTCAGTTCCTCCACAGTTAGTACATTTCAGCATTCCTTTATGTATCTGGGTGATCTGAAGTATAGTAAAAAACATCACTTTGTTTTTATTTTACTCCCACTTTGACGCCCTTTTCTGATCTATAAAATTGCACTGAGCTGTGGATGCCAAGTGGGCGAGGTCATGCATGTCCTGACATTTCAGAATCAGTCAGATCGTAGGCCACGGTGACCCAGAAATAATAATAATAATAAGCAGGGTATTCCTAGGCATACAAACTTTTTTATTTGTGCAGTACTCTTTTAGAGGCGCCTAGGCAAATCATTGGGCTACATATGTGAGAATGTGGACATTTTCCACCTTTGCCAAAATTAAAAAACGCCGTGTCAAATTGAGTGTCCCATTAATTGTTTTGGAGCCCTATTACTTCGTGATTTTTCCAAATGGTGTCTAGGCAACTGTCATTATGTCCCGCTATAGCCAGGGAGCACTATCCTTTCGTATTCAAGCAAAAATAATTAAAATAATAATCAATATTCTGAAATCCGTAGGATTGGAATATTAATTATCGTACAGCATCATCCTCATGCTATACAGGTGACAATCCAGATTTTAAAAATGCTTCTTTTTCAATGATCTGAGGGGACTATAAATGAGGCACGGTCCTGCCCGGAAAACGTCATGTGGTGGACAATAGCTGGAATGTCGGAGTACTCCTACTTATCTGTCTGAGTTAAATGCTTTGCTGTTTCCCAGCATGCGTTTATGGGTGCTTTCTACAGACGCGTCATTTAACCCACAACCGGATGTGTCGCGTCTTGTCAATGTTTTCTTCTGAGATTTTTTCACGTTCTTTAATATACTGATGATAATGCAGGGCCGGCGAGCTCATCCGCTGGAATTCAAAATTCAGTGTCCCGGATTAGTGTCCAGCTACACAAAGTGGACGTATGATGCGTAAGCAGAGAAGACGGTGTACATGGCTTTTTGGTTAGCTTATCATGGATGGATATCTTCCTGAATTCGTGGAATTCGGGTTAAAGTTGGTTCGTTAATTAGCAAGGTAAGCAAGAAAACAAAAGTTTGATCAACTGAAGCCTGCAGGGGACTCCATACAAATCTCAGGTCATATTTATGATCGAGCCAAAGGTCAAACCTACGGTTTTTCGGCCTCCGATATGCAAGTTGTCTATGCATATACATCGGCATTGGCCTTTCGGAGGTATTTGATTGATGATTATTTTATCCTAGTTACAAATAGTGCCGTCAGTGAACGGCAACAACTCCGTCCAGGGGCCGTCTACAATCTTCGTCTTCTCCCCAACTGATGGCTTTCTGACCCTTTCGAGAGTGCACCGCCATGTATGTTACTTGTCTTACGTGCGCGCGTGACTGCTGCCGATTGATTATTCGTGCTTATGAAGCTGAGTGGAAATTATTTAACTCTTCCAGTCAGGTGTGGTCTGGCATTATTCAAAACGTATCAGAACGAAAAAAGCCCGCATCCCTCCGCCCAATAACGATCAGATGGTAGCTAAGAATGCTAAACAGAGAAGCTTTAAATGCGGCAGCGACTTTACACGCAGCACCGCAAGTCATTTCAGTAAACGTTTGCGCCTGGTGCTCGAATTTTGTCTGACTTCGCCAATCGGTGAAGTGAAGGATATCAGTGGGGGCCAAAAGGCGGATGCACTGAAAAATCCAAACCAGACTTGGCCAATCGGTGAAGAGAAGGATATCAGTGGGGGCCTAAAAGGCGGATGCACTGAAAAATGCAAACCAGAGAGTAATTTAATATGGCAGGGTGTTAGAAAGGGAAGTTTTAGGAGGATAAAAACGGTGACTGATAGGAAATGCGGAGGTAAAATTAAGGAGACATAAATATGAGGCATTGTGTTTAAGTTAGCTAGTTCAGTTTACGAAGCAGCGCGCAATTAGAAAAACCCGTGTCCTAGAAATTGTGTCACAACATGTCTAGCCAATTGCTAACGACCACTAAGTGACTCAATGTCCGAAAGTCTAACTTAATCAGTTATAAGTTAATTGATAATTTTTATTCTGCGGCCATCCATAAGCAATTAGAAAACGGCAACCAATATCACTACAAGGTAATTGACGCTATATGAATAGAAAATGCTGTTTTTCGTTAGATATAGATGCACGTCTCAATGTCAAACAGAGCCTGCGTGTATCGCTTGGGTAGATGGGGCTGAAGCGTATAAACAGGGGATGTCCTGGTAAGAAAAATTCCGGCGTTCCGGGATTTGTTTTGAAATGTCTGCCTCTTGCCGATTTGTTTTGTTTGATTAGAATCCCTGAATGATCTCATCTAAGGTTAACCAGAAATACCGACGTGTGTTTTCGATTCAAAAATATTACTTAGGTGGACTTGTTATGTAGCGAAAATCCCATAATATAGTGGATACGCAGGATGCTGCCTTTTGAATGCACATACTTCCGGCCGTCTTTAATATGTATTCATTTTATTATTATGCATTTGCTCTACTGATTTTCGATGCACTTACGAATTTCAATAGCTTTGTATAAAATATTTGCCTAAAATGTTCTTTTTTACTCATTTATAGCAAAGAAAGGCTTCACTTTGGAATTGACTTTTTTCAAATTATGAACTATTTTGAGACTGTACACTATCAATTTTAATGGCATCGTATCTGTTCGTTTATAAATGCTCCTCGTAAACAACGCCACATAGACAATTGCAGACGTTCAAGCAGTCTCTATTATATCTTCTTAATGGCTTACATGATTTTTATGATATTCCTCACACATAAGGTGTAGAACTAGTAGACTGAAAACCAGAAACGTAAATGCGGTGGATTAAGCAGTTTCAAAATTATTTTGGGTAATGGAAACCTGATTGAAAAACCTTAATATATCTTTTTCTTTTGTAGCCACAACTTTCTGACGAAAGTTGGATTTATTATCAAAGAAATACAAGAAAGAATGCGTTTGTTTTATTCTTTTTGTATAAATGTGGCTTGAATTAATGAGGGCTTCGAAAAGAAAATCGAACAACTGCGTACTAAATAAGCAGCCATTTATTAGCCTATGGGGTTTTGCAGACGGTCGAAAAGACACGCATTCCAAAGTCGATCATCTTTGTGCGTCAGAATTATCTTGGGTTTACAGTAACTTAAATAGCTTAAGATGCCTGAAAAATGCTTCCTGATCAAACGTTCTCCAATTTTTGGGCAAATTTAATGAAATCGGTCACTGATGATGTGGATTTGACCGTCGTGGTCAATTCTGTCCACCGTATGTTCCAGCATTGTGTTGCAGGGACGTCAATTTTGTGCATGAATTAGTTTTACTTGCACTACCGCTACTGCATGATCTCCTCCCTCCCCACCCACCGGAAGCCGTGTCATGACAGAGTCAAAGACCGGAGGCAGGATATGCTGAAGCGGCTGAGGTGCGATCCAAGCCGCCCTAAGCGTGTTGCCACCCCTGGCTCGGATCCTGTGGGAGTCGGAGTGCCATAGAGGCCACATTAAGAGGGGAGCATCGCCTTCTGACTCTCGGCGGTTGCCAGTCAGCCACCCGCACAAACAGACACTGAGCTGACCGTGTGCTCCAGAAGTTGTCAAATAGCAACCTTCCAAGCCACGACTTTTAGCGCATCATGATAGGCTCAAGCGCGTCAGATTCAGTGAGGAAATTTTATCGAGCCGTCGTCCTCATTCTCTCCCCCACCTCCGTAATCAGACCACCATCCGAGCCAGTCAGTTGTCTGATGCGGGAGTGGACGCAGCTGCTGATGACCTCGACTACACTTACTACGTACGCAAACTGTCTTCGAACCACAAGCTCCAAGATTTCACACAACTGGGGGTTGAACGGCTAACATCTCACATGTGTGAGCTAGCCAGAGGTCACTTTAAGAAGGAGCCATTGCAGTCTGACTCTCAGATCACCAGTCAGTCGCTGACTGTGTTACTTGCCAGCACAAATGGAGAAGGATCGTGGAGAGCACCGCTCTCCGTAGACTCCGAAAAATAATTTTCGAACTTTGGCTTCAGGGTCGCCGGTTTTATTTCTGATATATGCCAGTAGAAAGCTGCTTAGTTGCCAGCCTGCTGGCACCTAGCAAGAGTCAGTGTTAGGAAAAGAACATGTGTCGGTTTGTATTGGCCATTTCATAGAGAAGCTTTCTGTCTTTTAAGTACGTGAGAGGAAACTCAGTGTGGAAAGTTACCATTTTAAAACGGCTGAAATTATCGCCTGCTGTTACTAAATGCCCTTGTAGTACATTGTCATTATCCAAAGGAACGTTTTAGGACTTGACGTGGTAAAAAGGAAGCCAATTTTACTCATCAGCCATAATTCCTATGGGAGCTCAGTACAGTATTCAATGTGCCAGCAAACATGCAAAAACAATATGCCACCAATTTTTGGAAAATGACGGCTTAAGAGAGCATATGCTCATTAGAAGGCGCCGGACCTTTCAATGTAGTTCTGCTTTATTAAGGAACGAATATTTGAACGTCTTTGAACTTTCCACTGATTACTATTGATTTATTACTATTGATTTCCAGTGATTACAATCTGTCTAAAAATGGTGAAAAATAAGTAATATTAGGACGTTCTTGTTTACACAAATGCATTCGGAAAGCTCAAAAGATGTCAACATGAACGCCTACTCATTTATTGCAAGTAGTATAATAATATGTATTCCTGTAACTCCTCGTGCGAGTATGTGGCTGGTAAGTGAGAAGCTTGGTGCGCAGCGAGTGTGCACCTAAATGAATCCACACAAGACTATAGAACAATGCTAGTGGATAGAGTGCCTCCTGTTTCAATCACTCTATGGATGAAGAAGAACTTGTGTCCATCGGTCCTAGCTTTACATGCACGTAGTTTTAGGTAATGATCACGCAAATGGAGCGTGTTAGCCAGAACGAAATAATCAGTGGGACAAAACCATGCTCTAGACTGTTAATAAACCGAAAGGGTAGTATGAGGTCCCCTCTTAGGTGCCTTTAGAAATGGGAAAATATTTTGAGAATTTACCGTTTCTTTTCATATTGGACTGTTCTCAGGCCTTTGGTCATTTTATCACCCGCCGGTGGACCTTCTTTAAGAATGCATAGTCCTTCCTAATCCAAGATCACCGTGCCTGTATGGTGTATTATACATGCGGCCGCACGAAGGTTCCAAATATTTTCAAGAAGCCATTTTTTTCAAACTCCATAAAGGCTCGCCTTATGACATGGCCGACGTGACTGCCTTCAGGCAGTTCAGTGTTACTTTGAGAGAAGATGTAATCGACACATGCAAGTCCTCCTGTCTGTCAGCTCGGGACAGTGGTGGACTGTTTAGACAGTGCATCTTCGAGCTGGAAATTTTGCAGCTGAGACTTTAAAAAAGTTGCACCTTCGTACATTGTAGGGCCTAAGACAGTGTTTGGACCAGACCTCAAGCCTATTCAAGCTTATTTGTGAACGGTCTTCGTCTGCCTTATTGTAACAACTTTCCAAAACTGTATGTCGTCAGCAAAAGGCCGATGGCACACATTCCTGGCATCCTTGTTCAAGGTCCAGTGCCTCAAGATCATTCGAATATCCAGTGAGCACTTTTCAGACTCTTAAGCTACTCGCCACTGCTGCTGCTGAGACAGCAACTGAGGTTTCGGTGCACAATAAATCCCTAATTCTGGTGCAGGATACCTTTTACTTTCAACTGGGGAAGTGGCCTGATTTTCATAGAGCTCGGAGCACAACCACTGCTTAGACACTACAGCCTCGTCGTCTTTGAGGAAGTCAGTAAGGACGGGCAGGCGCCTCGCAACCAACGAGCACTGCAACTATTTTAAAATATATGTTCCACGTGGATCTCACATGGTTGGCTTCCAGGGCCAAACTGACAGAACATGTGACTGATAAGACAGGCAGTTTTGGCTTTCTTATGTCTTCTTCAGCCAACCCCTGACCAGCACATGTAACCAAAAACACAAGCGTGCAATTCGCATATTGCTGACGGCCCGCGGTTTAGTCAAATCATTGAGTAACTAACACGGCAGAGTTGAATTTCCCTAACCCTTTTCAATCTGACATAAATTTCCAAGCATATGGGGAGTGGATTCGCGTAGAAATTTAGTCCACGCATTCTCCAGGCAGCGTGGTCCGTCCCGACGCGGGCGTTGAAGTCACCAAGGACAATTAACTTGTCCACATTCGGCACAGTCGCCAGCAGGGCGTGCAGGTCCTCGTAGAATTTTTCCTTCGCCGCATCAGAGCTCGTCATTGGGGGAGCGTAGGCGCTGATGATGGTGGCGAACTTGTCTCTCCGAAGAAGCAAGCGAAGGCTCATCAGGCGATTATTGATACCCTGCGGCAGACAGGGCAGACGTCCCACGATGTCGTCCCGGATGGCAAAGGCGACACCAGCGTCGCGTCACCCTGCCTTTGGCCGGCCGCTCCAGAAGAAGGTGTATCCGGCACCCACCTCCTCCAGCTGACCCTGCTCAGCGAATCGGGTCTCGTTGAGAGCAGCAATATCCACCTTGTAGCGCGCCAGTTCCCGAGTGACTAGCGCCGTCCTCCATTCCGGCCAATTGCTCCTAGGATTGTCTAAAAGGGAGCGAATGATTCCAGGCTGCTAGTGTGAGTGGACTCCACCCGAGCAGCCTGGAGGGCATGGTGAAGGGGAGGTGGACGAGAATATTGTTGTTTATTTGAGTTTAACGACCGCGTATTTTGCGATCTGCGAGCCGTGGCCAGCTGCAGAAGACGTGATAACCAGCATTTGTTTAGGGCATCTTTTCTAGTCCCTTCCTCCGCGAGGAGTCAAGCAGCGCTGTCTCTAAATAGGGCTGCTCGGACATCCCAGACGGCTGCCGAACTCCACTATGGGTCACAGTTTTGCTTTAGTGGGAGAACGACCCGAGTTAGCCTGGGCCGCCTACGGGGTTGCTGTCGCCCCCACCGTAGGACTTTTTGAGAGGGGGGAGGTGGGAAGTTCGGGAGTCAGGCATACCGAATGTGGAGGTGCACACAATAACGGAGACCCTCACCTGGTTTAGCCCGCCAGTTGTGACGGTTGCCCGGGGTGTGGCCGCTGTCAGGCTGCAATGGCTGCTTCTTATTGTGTTCTTTATGGCACTTTCCATTCATCGGAGCCAGGTGTGGTGGCATGCCCGGGGGTGGCCATGGTCGCGCCAACAACCTGCGTCTTCTCCTGCCTCTGGTCTTCTTGTCTCTGCCATGACGCCGCGTCCAAATGGTGGAGGAGGAAACAGTGCGGTAGATGCAGCACCAGGCTGCAAGCACTTTAAACTAGTCACCGTTCCGGCACCACCGTTCTGTTGGGCATACGGTGGACATCGTCGAAAACAGCGGTCGAAGTTATTCCGAAATATTCCGCCTACTTAAATACAAAAAGTTTCTATAACAGAAGCTAAAATTCCGGAATTCAGTTTCAGTCAATTGGATATCATGCACGTGTTTTCAACTGGAAAATGCCAGGAAGAGGGAACATTGGAACTCACCTGTTCGCTTCTATCCACAAATGCTCTACTTTTCCATACCTCTGGATCCAGTGTCAAGATAAAATGAAGAAAGAGACCAGAAGCGGATTCGGACACAGGTATGTGTTCCAGCGTGAGCCTGTGCCAAAGAGGACGAACATACAAGCAACATACGGAGGCGCCTAGAAACACAAAGGGGACCTGAAACACCATTTCTAGCTTGTTAACCATCATAAGGCAATCATAACCAATAAAAAGTGTGCAGCAACTGTGATTAAAACCGGGGGATCTGGTCATTTAGTTGAATGCTCTATCATCACCTGCTGTTGATGAATGCCTGCGTGATCACTAGATCTAACAAGACCGAACAAGACGAGCACGTCTCGTAACATAATCTGCGAGTGCATCTCTATCAGCAAAAATGCATGTGCAGAAGGTGGCAACCTATCAAAACCACAGGGGAGACTTGGATGGCCAGTTCTGGTTCATTTGATGTCAGCAGTGTGGGTCCTAGCTGCAGGTAGTCCCAAATCTGCCGATGGGTCATGTTCAAATGATGAAACCGCGAAACAAATTTTTAACAAAATTTAGTTAAAAAAGGTTTTAGAAGTTCAAACGTCCATCAAGAATCAACATTACTTAGTCTTCTGCATCTGGTTTACGTTTCTTACTGGAAATTAATGCTTCGGTATCCAGTTTCTGTACATCATGTACGCGTTTTTAGCAAATTCTACCTTATTTTCTATCTTTTCAACCAACAAGGCCTGGATGGATATGCGCATCGGAGGCCTACGCACTGATTTCTAGCCCTTGAAAATATTTAAACTTGCGCCCAGGTAGAAGAAGACGTCACTCGTGAATTGGGCGTATTCCAAACAGTAGAAAGTTAGCACTCCGACTTCAAAGGCAAAATATACAATGGTACTGGTTGGTTTTCATGAAATAAGAACCGTCTCGGAGGAGAGAAGTGAAAGAGCAGTTAGAAACTGAGGAGGTGGCAGTTTTGCACCATGGCGTGGATGTTTTGTTGCTTTCCAATTAACCGTCCACTTCACAAAAGTGGATAAAGTATACTGCATAAAGGGGTGGCCATAACTATGGATATTTCAGCTCAGTTTCCAAATTTACATCAGGAAATCATGCTTAAAGAGGGGCATTTACTGAATGCAAGAGCATTTCAGTCTTGTCAGCCAGAAAAGGATTGGGAAGGTACGTTGACATTCATATATTTGTGTTTTTGGCTGCTCCCCTCCCCAACAAATCTTCGCATTCTCCTCTGTTTACGCATCCCAGTCTGAGACTGCTTCCTACACAAACTCACCCCCACCTGCCACCTGCCTTTGCTTCTTCACGTCCCCCACCTCGCTGCCAGCCTAACCTGGTTTTTCTGGATGGTACCACGCAATGCCTCTATATTCCGTGGCGTTAATTCGATAACCAAAAAGCTTTCCACATCAAAAAACACAGAGACAGAATCGTTAGAAAAATATTTTACTCCGAGGGGAACATACAAACGGTACCAATAGTTCCAGCCAATGATGAGCTGGGTGGGAATATTACCAGTGCGGTCGGAAATTCGGCATCTCAGCCATGGATGGTTGCCCCAATCGGTGAAGATCTGAATATCAATCGGCGCTGCAGCGTCGTCAAATTGAGGGCAGAGATTTTGGTGCTTACAAAAGCAAGGAGGCTGGCCTTGTCATTTCTGACTTATAAGGCGTCATCAGCCAGCCGTGCTCAACCTGTTGTCTTCGTTTGGATCCCATCCCTGCATATATACTCGACGACAGTTCGACCGTCGTAGTCCGACGATGTTCACCGTATGTTCCATGGGAAAGTGGAGCAGGGACGGTGACGTGCGCGTGATTTAGTTTAAAGTGATAGTAGACTTGCGCTGCATCTACCGCACTCTCTCCTCCTCCCCCACATGATCCTGGTTTCAAGATAGAGTCAAGAAGACCAGAGGCGGGAGAGGACGCAGGTGGCTGGCGCGGCCGGAGCCGCCCTTGGGCGTACCGCCACACCTGACTCGGATCCCACGAAGTGGGAGTGCCATAAAGGCCACATTAAGAAGGAGCCATTGCAGCCTGACTCTCAGTCCGCCAGTCAGCCACTCCACACAAACAGACACTGAGCTGACCGTGTGCTCCAAGTTATCTCGTCAGGATTCAGAAGAAGAAGGAGCGTTCCCCGGGACAGGTTTATTGGTTGTCTGACGTTTTGCGTTAAGTCTTTCGTCCACCCATCTTCAGAGACTGGAGAGTCCTGCTCGCACCTCCCATTATATGCCACTGTTCACATTGCACCTGGCCTGTCAACACTGGCTCTGCGCAGGGCCTCCCTCGTGTCGCCGTTATCGTCACCCCCCGCCGATCGCCTGTTCTGCTGCGTTCACTTGTGTCGGCCACGGCGTCCCACTACGGTTTGGTTCACCCCAGTCGTCGTCTCCTCTGCTGACCCCTTGTGATGCTGCATCAGCCAGGCTACTTTTATCTGCCTTGACGTGTGATCCTCGCCTCGGCCCACGATTTCAACGGCGTCTTAGTTGAAGACGCGGCCCATCTGCCCGGCATGGGTTGCCACCTCTTACTTTGGGTTCAACCTTCGTACAGCCAACTGATGCTCATGCATTCGCGTTTGTAGCTGTCGGCCGGTTTCTCTGACATAGTTGCACATTCCACAGCTAAATTGAAGATGGTATACGACGGCCGACTTCTCCTGCATAGGGAAAGGGTCTTTTGGGCGCATTACTTGCTGACGGACTGTTGAGTTAGGCCTGTGCGCTACTCCTTTTCCGAGAGGTATTAGGGTTTTGAAGATCCCTTTCATATACGGAAGGGAACGTCATGATTTTGGCTGACAAGGCTCTTCATTCTGCTTTTTTGTGGCATTCGATTCCGTTCAGTGAACGCTTGCGGTTGGCTCTGAAAAGCTCCCGGAGAAACCTAATCTCGTCCCGTTTGGGGGCTGGCGTACTGCAGTGAGTTTCAACTCGTCGGTATAGCGTGCCTACGCAACTTCGCTGTTGTTGTAGCGGATGGGTTTTAGAAGTGGTGGATGTTCTAAAGCCACTTTGTCTGGGTCTATGCATGAAAGTCACAGAATAAGTCTAAATTCATGAATAACTTGATGAACTCTTAATCACTTTTAGCAGATGCTTTTGACAGATTGGAACGTGCCATCTGACCCAACTTAGAAAAGCTAGGTGATCTCGGTGGCATTCGACCTAATGACGGCAAAGGTAAGGTTTGAGTACAGGTACTGAGCAAACTGCTTGAGCTGTGAGGCCCCGGTGAGAGTCGTGCCTTTAATCATACATGGCTCAAGTCGCCCAACCAGCCTACTGCAACTTTTGTAAGCCACAAATTCCGATAGGGTAATCTGACGGCCGAAACAGGATTTCCTAAACACTAAATCTTAAGTCCCCCAGATGACTACCAGTCTCACTTACTTTGCGGAGAGAACGCACTCCCATTCGAAACCCAGTATATTTCACAACTGGGAGGTCAAGTAGTCTGTTTATTTACTTATATATTATTTGTTTTTGTATTTTTTTCTGCGGGACTGAAATTACTAAAATCGACGAAATCCACCAGACTGCCTACTGGTTCTGACCAAATCATCTCCATTCCCATAAGTCAGTTGCTGACTTCTGCTAGATATTAGGAAGAATTAATGTTTCAAAGCCGCTTTTGGTGCATATGGCTAAAATAGTATCTTGGCAATTAGCACGATATCTTGGAAAAGACAAATTCTGGGCCAGTCTTCCATTTGTAGTCAGTACGTCTAAGCTCATTAACTAGCTGGCATGCGGATTTTGTGCTCGCACAAGGCAGATTCAGTGTGCTAGAATCAAGCAAACCCTGATTGAGCGACGTCAACAGATTTTGTAGATTTCCCTGCGAACTCTCTTTGTTTGCAATAGGTTCAAACTGCCCTAATTGTATTAGTATGGCGCTGTATAAGTAAACCTATGTGGATCTTTTAATGTTCACCTCAGTTACAGAATGCAGTGCATCGTTTAATTGTGTGTGCTAAATCCGCAGTAGTTGGTAACGTGCATTAACAGGTAAAAAAATGTTTCCGACATCAGGCATAATCTGATATGTTTCAGATAAACGACTTACCCAAATGCGTTTACTTAAACATAACTTCCTTTATTTTCACAGGTATTATCTCCAAGTTGCAACATTCAATGGACTACTACTCTAAAATGGAGTTGATTATTTTATTACTATGCTCATTCAGCTTATTATAGTTTATGTGGATGATAGATTTGGAGCAATATTTCAGCCACATCGGTTGATGAATAAGAACACGGCCGGTTACGCGAAGTATTTAAGGCAAATTTAGAAAGCTCTCATTAAAATTTATGCAATGTTATTCAGTTGTTACGAAAATGCCATAGTATTTTGTCAGAAACAGTCTTTCTTCACGTTTGGTGAGACTTATTCATCCATCCACTCTGCCTACCGTGTGCGCTTGCATTTATGTCAGCCTCGGGCCTCGAATGGTTAAAACATCGCTGACACGCATTTCAGTTTTCTATTGGCGCCGACCGAAACATCCCCAGACTCATAAGTATTCTGTCAATTTGCATTTGGGAGTAAGAATGACGGAGGATTCAAAACCGTTTTGGACTTGCAGGGAGGACACTCATTGGCCCAGCAGTCTGGATATTTCCGCCATTGTGCTAGTAGTCTACGGATTGATCGCCAACCTTACGGTCACCGTTCTGCTCTTCTTCGCGCAACGCAGTCTGAAGATCTCGCCCTTCTGCGAGTTCTTTCCTTCAGTTGTCTACCTTCCACACTTATTGGGCTTCTTAATGGCGTCGCTGCCCCTAGCGCAAACACTGGCAACATCATATTTGACGGACTGTTCTGCGTTCTCTGGAGTACTCGTTTTATCTATTGGTATAGCAAGGCCCACTTCTACCACAGTCTGTTCTTCTTTGCCTGTAACAGGGCTTCTGAGGTGTTGTCAATGCAGCATTATCGCACCACTAAGGAGACACAACGCCACACTGTCTACATGCTGCTAGTCTTCATTTGCAGTTTCCTCAGCACGGCGCTTCAACTCCTTCTCGAGCAGCCGCACGTGAATAACTGTGCCTGTGCGCCACCAACAGAGGATTGGGCTATCCTAACAATAATTTATGCCCATTCTTTCCTGTGGGTTGCATTTTTCCTGGTCATCTATCCGGCCATACTCGTCTACATCTGCATTGCTTTACTTGTAAGATTGTGGAGAATGGAGAGGGTTGATATGGTCGATGAATTGGATAAACTCTCGTTTCCGGAGTCAGGATCATCCTCATCACCATCTCCCGGTATCACCCCATCCACATTCTCCGTTTCCTCTTCAACCCATGCTGATGCTTGCGACGGTGACATGTGTAATGCCGTGGTTCCTAAAACATCTGATGAGGTCTCTGCACATCATGTCTGGTCGGCCTCATTTTGCATAATACCCCTGACAACTGCCTACATCGCCACCTTCTCTTGTGATGCGATCTACCAGTTGCTCAGTACGACTGGTTACCTGACCTACGTGCTGCACAGTCCATCACAAAACTCCAGTGAGGTCCTGTTGGATCTCTTCATCGCGTTGGTGCCGGTGATCCTCTTTTTTCCCATCCCTGCGATGCGATCGCTGATCTTGACCTCAATTGCGTGCATAAAAAAGAGGTGCAACAAGGACTAATTGAGGAACTTGGCTGAGCAGCTAATCTAAAGCGTGAATTTGAGATTATGGTCAAATATTTTGCCTTTACTGAATGGTGACCCCTTCAGGAAAGCAAAAAGGATCCATCTGATCTCATGTGCCGTTCAGGTAGTACAAAAATCAGCACTGCGTCTACCCCCACAGGAACTTTTGTCGATCTTCACTTTTTGGCAACTCATTTTCTTATTGGTCTGATCTGGGGTATATTAAAATTATGGGAAGCTCTGTATTTTACACCCAACTTACGATATCCTCCTGCGAAGTAGTAAATTTCAAGGTCTTAACATTCCATATGAACGAAGGCATTTTTATCCCGTCTATTGTATTCATTCTGATTTCACAGCTGGTGGCTTAGAAGTCATAACGATATCCCTCGACCCTACGACCCTCATATTGGCTCAGTGTTCTTTTAGAGGAACCTATGCAACTCATGAGAAAATTTTTTTAAAATTTTGCATACAAACAGAAGGTCACCATAGAACCTTTTGCGCTAAATTTTGTGCCGCGTTAGTTGATGTCGAGATGTACTAATTCGCGAACTTTCCGGCAATGTCCAAGCAACCACCGTTGTGTCCGGCCCTAGCGAGGTGCATGGTTTTTATTTTAAGTCAGTGAACAGTCTCGTGAAATAGTTACCAACACACTGAAATGCATGGGTTTGTAATATTGATATCGTATGGCAAGATTCAGACAAGCAAAGATGCCCACCTTTAGGTACGAATCTTTCCCGTCGCCTGCGTGAAATCTATTATCTATAAAAATGAAAACCTGATTAGTATGTCTCTTTAACAAATATTTTAGTAAAAGCGGGCACAAAATATTCTGCCTTATGTCGTCTAGAAAAGGACATCAGGGTCCGGATCTATCTGATGTATCCACTTAGTGCAACTTTGCCGTCTTTTAAGCACGGGGACTGCCATGCTTCTGCTGCTGATATACCATCTTAAGAGATATAAACTAAATGTGTTATCAGTTGATAATGATTAGAGTAGAGACTATGGGCGTAGGTATACGAGAATTTTAGTTAACCATGAGTCTACCGCTGCTAGACTGCCGCTGTCACACCTCCCGTAACACAAGTCAGAATTTTAATGCCATCTTCCAATCTCGTATTTATCGGGAATTGTCCTGCTATATGAAATTCCTTGTAATGACTGGGAAATTTGGTTTTCTGTACGAAAGCCTGCTGTTCGACGCAAATTAACCGGCCGCACGCTCATGGTTTCCGCCTAATAGCTAAAATCTTTTCTGATACGAAGACTTTGCGCGCAGTTTTTTGCTCAGTTGGATAAATTGGTTGGCTCATCAGAGGTTATACAGTATTACTGTTGACATGGAATTTTCTTCCACCATCACGTAAAGTAGATCAGCAACGTCAGTGCAACAAATGACTCAACTTTTTTCATTCTGCTTGTTCAAGAGGACATCGGTCCCAAGACTCAATGGTTTGAAAAATGTGACATCACGGTTTGCTATTAAATCGTGTCTGGTGACTAGTGAAACCACGTCAGAGCTACCTAGTTCGAGCCCATTGCTTGGGTGGGAGCATTTCATAAAACAGAGAAGTGCAATTAACCTATCCCGCACTATCTACTAATTTTATTAAGTAGACGATCTGTTACCGAATTGTGACTGACAGAGCACTTTCCCCTGGACCGAATCTAGACCAGCAGCGGCCAACGCCGTGATCGGAGATACATCCCCCGTGGCTGTTTCAGTTTCGGAAGATAACATAAGGTGTTGATCAGTAGGGTAGAATATTCCGCGATCCAAACTGTTGTCATTTTGTTTGGTCAACGGTATATCGGTACAAGACTTACCGATTGTGAAATTTTTAAGACTTTATAATGCCCATTCAAATTGCATGGTATCTGTTCGTTTGTTAATGCCCCTGGGAAAGTATACGATATAGTGCCCTTCTATTGCAATATTGTGTGAGCACTACATTTCCTAGCCTTAAGGACGTCAAGGAATGTATGGTACTCCTTCCACGGAGGGCACATAGCTTGAAGTCTGAAAACCTTAAAAGCAAGTGCGATGGAAGAATAGGCACAAGATTAGTCGGGAACGAGAAAAGTCTTTTTATCACTTAAAGGTTGGTTTCTTTCAAGTCAAAAATGTGAAGAATTTGGTTGCTGTACGAAAAGCAAGACAAGAACGTAATATGCGACCCTACTCAGGGAACAAAGGATAGGACCGCGTGTAATACGCGACCGTACTACATGCGAACGTAACCCTAACTCTATCCATTGTGCTCCTTAGGGTTATAATAATTTATTAGGCTCGTAGCTGCATGGTAATAACGTCCTATAAATACTGCACCCCTGGCATCCTCATCCTCTTTATCTGTGAAGTCTCTGATTATAGGTTCGGGCGAGAATCCGAACCGTCAGACTAATAAACGCTATGTTCAGGTAATCGCATTTTCTTCTTCTGAAATGCCTCCTGTAACTCGCCCGTTCGCTTCACTGAGCGGTTGTCAGGACCATGGACTTCCTTGTGAAGGTTGGTTAGGTCATTACACTGGAAGTCGAACGGTAGCCTCTAAAACCACTTCAAGAGCGTAACAGTCATGATCCGAATTCAGCGTGGAGCGCATATCCAAGAGGACCAGTACTCCGTCCAGTTCTCCGGATTGTCTGCGGTACATACTGAGGCCTTCAACGAGGGGGAAAGTCACTCGACCATTCCGTTAGCAGCCGCGTGATAGGCTGGGGTGCAAACACCAGTACATACTAAAAGGGAGAGGAGAGACTGGGATGTGTTTAGTGTGTTTTCAGTATTTTCGGTGAGAGAAATAGGCAAGTACTTTGAAAACTCTATTGTTTACATATCAGTGCGTTGCATGCATCGGTACACACATACTTTATAAAGTCAATTATTAAAATCGGATTCTCAAAATGTAAGAAGCATTCGTCTTAAAACAAACTCATGACTGCAAGTGACGTGATTTTTCGTTCGGGTTCGGATTGTCAAATGCAAACAAGGCACATATCTAATTCTCGAAGCGTTCCTTGAAGAGCTATAGGGGCGTCCCCTCTATGGCGGAGGTTCAACCTGGATATTTGCGTGCTTGGACTCATTAGGTTTCCACGAGGATGAGGCCAAATACGCCCGTGAACAACGTCGCTTAGCCCCACAGGCCTTGCTCGCGGCACGATCACAGCGGGAATATGTCAAGGTATTCTAATCTCTTTATATAAGTGTGTTATTGTAGAAAGCTCAATAGCTTTTTTGCAGGATGTTGCATGTTCTCGAGATATGTTTGGTTTTTGTGAGTTGTGACTGCCAGGCCTGTACGTTATATTCTTGGTGACTTCGAAGTAACGTGCCGTAGACGTTACCAAGGGACTCTTTGTCGAAAGCTACTGCACAGTACTTCCATGGCGTTGATTGCAGCCTTGACGCAATTTTGGCAAGAAAGGCAAGCTTGGCCCAAAATGGCTTGTTGCAATCTTCCTATTACTCTGTCCCCTGACATTTGTATTTGCGCAACGTTCTTTTGGAGGCACCAATGCAAAGCATAACAGTTAATTTTTGGATGCTTCAAACTTAGCAAAAACACAGACGGTCACCTTAAGCCATTTTATGCCAAATGGCCTGCGGGTGATTTTCATGCAACCGCCGTTTTTTCCTGCCCTAGTGGAGCGAATGACATCCGTTTGAAGTCAGTGATTTATATTGTGTATTATTGCGTGAGTTTCTAATATTGATTACCTTACAGCATAATATTTTCAACAAGTTATCTCAGAAACGCCAGGATGCCGGCATTTGAAAACACTTCTTTCCGGGAGCTAGCAACAACTCTAATCTGTCAAATAGCTACCAAATTAGGATGATTTTCTCGATTTCAGGCAATGCTTTTGAAGACCCAATTGTGTACTACCAGCCCGTTGGATACTGCGGGATATGCAGATCAAAATTATCACTACAAGCAGATTATTTAAGTTCAGCGATGCTACCCATATAAGCATTTAAGAAGTCGAGTTTGTCGAACGTACGCTTTTGAGTATTCATCATCAGGCCTTTACAATTATATAAGGGAGGGTAGAGTAACAAAAGTTTAAACATTCAATAAGCATTAAGTATGGGGGGAGAGGGTTGAGGGCGTTCAGAGGTCAGGTGTTGTAGTCTAGTCCTATAGGGGCGATGGCTGGGGAGGGGAAGGTGTACGGCAATTATCTAGGTCACGGCTTCGTCGCTGTGTCGCGATGTGGGAGGAGGTGCGAACGCAGATGCTGCGTTTTTTTTCGGCCAAGGGAGCCTTAGGGCCACCACAAACACTTTTTGCGAGCACAAAATTGGGTTGGTCAAGCGTATGACCAGTGCCTCTGCCGTCGCAAGTATCCGCTGAAGCAGGAAGTTGCAGTGGTTCGTTTGCACTTCATATATTACTCGGAATGCTTGGTTGACGTCTACCCGGTGACCGCTGTCAACTAAATAAGACACAATTGCGCTCGAGATGGACTTTATCGTGCCAGGCAGGAGGGTGCTCTCGCATCCTCTTGGATAGGCGCCTAGTTGTTCGAACAATACATCCTGCTCCACAGGAGCAAGTGAAGACGTAGATGAAGAGGTCTGAAAAGGCAGTATATCCTTGCCTTCAAGGCGAAGAAGTGGAGTGCTTCAGAACACTAGCCTTAACTTAGCACAGGGTACGTGCGCGAGATAGCAGTGTTTAAGCGCTGATGTAAAGTTCACTCGACGGATCCCCTCGAAAAGGCAATGGGATAAATAACGTCCGTCTTCTCAGCCGTTGGCACGTCCGCTTTTGTGGGACGTTCCTCCATATACTTACTGATAAACTTCTCGGGAAAGCCGTTTTCTCGGAGTGTTCTGTATCAGGGTGATTTCTTTTTCCAGCGTATCTGGAGTACATAATCTCCAAGCTCGGTTCGTGAGGCAGCGGACTAGGCTTCGTTTCTGGCTAAGCGGGACAAAACTGTCGAAATTTGTGTACTGCACCGTCCGAAATACGCTTCTACGAAGAGTTCCATCAGGCATTCTCTTAAGTTGGATGTCCAGAAAGGGCAGACACTCCGTTCTCTTTTGCCAAATTGAAGGTTAAATCTTATTCGATGTCTAATCTTTTGTTACTCTACCCTCCCTTATATTATTGTAATGGCCTGGTGACGAATAATCGAAAGCGTACGTTCGCCAAATTATACTTCATAAACAGACTACTTGCAAGATGTGCGTAGTGTTGTTATTTAAATAACCTGTTTTATGGTTCACGGGGCAGTTAGCTGAGGTTCATACTGTCTAAGAAAGCAGGGGACACAGATAGTCATTCAAGTCTTAATTGAACAGCTGAAGGGATAACGCCTCCATTCCAGCTCTCTACTACACCTTGCGTAAAAAATTCAGAGCGAAGGTTCAGTCTTGACATTTTCGTGCGCAGCAGTAAAGTCCACATTCACGTCGCGAAAAGAGTCACTAGGTACCGAGGGCTTACCACGAACATGGCGGCTAATATGGTAGTTACTAGCATAACCAACGTTTAAGACCTGCTCCATAGAGGCCGCTATTCCAGACCAATATTTCTGCCGGTCAACCTTAGTCGAATTTGCCATCACGTTTCGGAGTTGGCGGAAGGAAGCATCGTTGCGGGAACAGCCTCGAGACATCCTGGCAGATGACTGCAGGGTTCGTCCACTGATCCAGTCACTGCTACGCCACTCGGTAAATGCGATAATTTTATCAGCTGTTCCATAGACGGATGTCTTCAGTGATTACCACTTGTCAACACCTTCTCTGTCAACTCGGGCCGTAAAATGGGACTGAATTTGTGTTGGGTTGCCGGATTTTTTTGACTTCTAGGCGTCTCACATGTGGAATTTTGGGTGCAAAGGAGAGGTGAACTTTCAGGCATGTGCGAACGAGAACATGGTCAGGCCGGTGGGTGTTACCAGTTTCGGCACCCCATATTGATCTGCCATCGGAAACCCAGTTGAGGAACCTTGAACCAACTAGAATTTAGTCGATCTGACTTTCGGTATGACAGACGTTTGAATACCAAACCAGCAGATGTTTGTGGCGGTGCTTGAAGAACGTGTTGGTGACAAAGTCGGTTGTGATCATCAAAATTCAGCATCCGCTCACCATTGTCGCATAAAGATCCTAGCCCGAACCGAGGTTATGACTAACACCAAGCATCGTACCTGAATTCACGAACTGATCAGGCAATTAATGAACGGGAGGCTCAATGTGCATATTTACTGAGTACTTCTGAGACAGGCCGCTACTCGAATACCACTGTTGTCCTGGGAAATGCCAAGCGCAACGGTGCTGCAGCAGTTTACGTATGTCACTGCATACAGAAAACCAGATAGTAACGAACTTCTGAGCAGTCAGTCGCCCTCACCAGGGTACCAGTAGCAAGTTGGAAAACCATGATGCCCGGCTGCCTTGTTTGCGTTAACGTACATTAGCCAGAAACGCCACTGCTGATACCCCCGGTGTCCCGTCCGACCAAAGAAGCTGGTAACCAAGAGACAATCTATCTGTCCACTGGCATATGATTAACTGTACGCCAAAACTGTCGGAAATCCAAATATTAATGCTCCGCATCGTCAAACTGCACGGTTGACGAAAGTCATGGTACACGCACGATAGTTCGACCATCGTAGTCGGACGATGTCCAAAAAGTTATGGTAGCAACAAATGACAAACACTGACGCGAAACCAAACTGGAGGCGATATAAGAAAACTCGCTGCTACCAACCCCAAACCACCTGGACCGTCTCCTGTAGCCTAGGACCAGGTAATGATTCAGTGTTTATGAAACAATGGACACATGGCTAAACACAGACTGCCAAATGAAGTCCGCAAGGACAGTTCTGAACATAAAGACATTTACAGGATTAGAACCTGTTGATCCTCTGGCCGGGACTGTACTACACGAATAAGACGGGTCTCCGCTTAAGCCTTGTTGATACGAAAGTCTTCGCAGGATACCCTTCTGAACCGTTTTCGTCCCTCCAGAAGAACGTGCAAACGGAGAAAGCTGAATGGTTTTCTACCTAGCAGAGGCTGTATCGACCATAATTTCCAATAATAGACGTTTTTCCGGAAAAAATACAGACGCCTATACAAGCTCAAGATATGCTCCGAAGTTTATGAGCATTATCAAGGCATACTACTAACTCTCACTAACAGCAGTTCGAAAGTACGGAGGACAACAAGCAAATCGCCTTTATCACTATTGCCTGAGATGGTTATGCCATCTCACGAGTTGGTTCTGCAAATGCATTCTATGGCGACTAGGACATCACCTGAGACTTTAGCAATACGGAGTATATTGCGCTGCAGAGAAATTCATAACTCACTGTTGATCACATGCTCGGCACCTTGTGCGAGTTCGGCTTAAAACTAGACGCTGAAACGGTCAAAGAACTGTTTAACGGTCTCATATCACAGTAAGTTTACCTTGCCCACCTGATGGTGAAGGGCTCGAATGATTTTTGTCTCAACGGACAAACGCTGTAACACACTCCTAATGGAAGCTGATTCATGGAACCCCCGTGCCGCTAGTGACACACCTGATGTAGTAGTGCGCTCAGTTGACCCGAAGGGGATCTCAACCAAGACATCACAGCTGTAAATACCTTCCAAAATCGGAAGCGAACTGAAAAGTAGGCAGATTTGTCGAAGTCAGTCCACGGAAGGATGCTACGGCTGATGGTCTTATTTGCCACATAATGGAAATGAATTATGCATTAAAAGTGTAATGTGTGTGTGCAACCAGATGTACAAAAAGTTCACGTCTGAAAAAAGTGACTATTAAAGCAAGATTCTTGCACTAAATAAGTTGCAATGCCTTGAGGCCTGAGAAAAAAGGCGAGAGAATAGTAAAGGCATTTTAACTGAAAAATCTCCAAACTCTAGACCACAGAGACCTTTTTGGAACTCTGTGATCCTCCGTGTTCAGGACCCTGCAGATTTCGGGGAGACTGAGTCCTGTAGCGCCGATAAGGGGAGCACCTCCAGCCTCCTCGTTAGCCCTAATCCACTGGGCACTCCATACTTGCCCCGATGATGATTCTGCATCAGGCGCGTTAGGCTGGCAATCTCCTCCTTTACCAGCGGGGTTGCCTTCACCGAATCCTGTTGAAGGGCTGACACAAGCTCTTGACATCTCTGTCGCAAGTGGATCCGGATGTCGCGCTCGCCCTTCGAGGTATCGATGGGCCAACTATCCACCGTTTGCTGCAGACGTAACGTCAACGAGGACACAGACTCCGAGGAGAGAGGGCGCAGCTGTCTCAGAAGCACACGGGCCATGCTACAGACAAAAGAATCGCATGAAATTTGTAGAAAGTTGGTTGTTGCATCAGAAGTTTCTGTGGGCTGACCATGGCAAATGGTTTGCCAAGGTGATAAGTAATCGGACAAAACAACGGTTTTCCGACATACTACGGGTGAAGAGGGCCTCAGAACAAACAGCAGTACCTTGTTTGTCCGCTCGATATTGCAAAAGAAGTACACAGTAGAAAAGAGACAATCAACATTACGAGAAAATCCGGCAGCAGAAACGACACATATAAAAAGACAGGTCACTACGAGTTATATATTTTCACACACTGACGGATCAAATACGAATTTGACCTTCACGACTTTCGCGACGATAATGAGATGCAAACATATTTTTTTAACTTGCAGTGAGCTCTGTGAGACGACCAAGTGCTAGAGACGGCAGTACACGACGGCTTGAGAGACCAAAAAAGGGTACATTGGCTTCCACATTCTTTTAAAAAATCGCCACGCTTTAAACTATGTCTGAAATTTAAGATTTTACGCGGAAATTTTCCCGTTGGTATTCTCCTCGAGTGCGCTAAACTAAATTCCAGGCGTTAGGCCTTGCAAAAAACGTTATACTTGGCAGTGACTGGATCCGTGGACGAACCCTGTAGTCGTCTGCAGAGGCGGTTTGAGGCAGGTATCGCAATGAATCTTTCTTCCGCCAACTCCGGAACATGACGGCAAAGTCGACTAGGGATGACCGGCAGAAAAATTGGTCTGGAATAGCGGCCTCTATGGAGCAGGTCTTAAATGTTGGTGACGCTCGCAAACTCTACTATATTATCCGTCAAGTTCGTGGTAATCCCTCGACACTTAGTGACTCTGTTCGCGATGTGAATGGTGGCTTTATTGCTGACAACTCGGCCAATTTCGATCGCTGGCGTGAGCACTTCGAGCACCTCCTCAAATTTGATGACCAACTATTCACACCCTTGTTCTCCTCTTCAGCTGAATTTCATCCCTCTTCAGCCTGTGCAGTGTCGTGCGAGCCCCCTTCGGAGGGAGAAGTTGCCGAATCAATACAAAGGCTGCACAATAACAAGGCACCCGGAGAGAGCGGTTTTCCCACAGAAATCTACAAGGCCTGTGTCTACACTCTGGCGTTCTAGCTTCATGGGGTGATTGAGCAACTGTGGATAGACGAAGTAATTCTTAATGACTGGGGTTCGAGCATCCTCTTGCCCGTCTCCAAGAAGGGGGATAAGACAAAGTGTTGGAACTACCACGACAAAAATCTAATTGACATTACTGCGAAGGTTTTCATTATTGTTATTCTTAGAAGGTTTCACTCTGTACGTGACTCTAGAACGAGGGCTAACTGAGCCGGATTCCAAGCTGGGCGTGGATGCCTGAACCAGTTATTCACTCTGAGGTGCATTTTGAATTCCGCCATGGCTACCAGCAGCCGACGGCCGTCTGCTTTTATTGACTTCGCTGCTGCGTTCTATTCCATTCATCGTGAGTCCCTGAGGCGAATAATGGAACTGGAAGGTAGGCCTTGATCAAGGCCTACTATCGCTCCACCAATACGCGAGTCATCGTCCATAACAATGTCTCCCAACCCTTCTATATAAGATCTGGTGTTCGAAAAAGTTGCATCCTGTTGCCCAATTTGTTCAACTACGCCACTAACTGGATTCTCTGAAGGGCACAACACGGTTCTGACCGTGTGAAATTTACATTCGGACGCCGCCTGACTGAGCTAGACTATGCTGGCGATATCGCCTTACCAGCCTCAAGTTTTGGTGATTTCCAGTCTGTGGTGTTACGGGTGAATGAGATCGCTACTTTGGTCGTGAAGACAAATTGTTTTTCAGCTGCATCCTAGCCAGTATAAGGCACCCCTTGAGATTAGTGGCTGTTAACTTTAAGAAGTAGACAATTACAAAATATCCCCGGGCGCGGATGCTGCCCAATGAACAGAGTAAGGAAGACATTGTCTTCCGAATCAACGATACTCGCCGGGTTTACTCGACCAGTAGAAAGTTCCCATGGACCCGACGCGACATCTCCATCACCACGAATCTTCGTGTATACTATTCATCCATCCAGTCGGTCCTCCTGTACGGTTGCAAATGCTGGGCTTTGCGTGTGGAAACTGAGTAAAGACTGGAGGTAATTAACAACGCTACCTGAGGATCATCCTTCGAGTGAAGCACGAGGATAGCTCAGGCCATTCAAGAAAGACGATGGAGATGGTTTAGTCACGTCCTCCGTCACCATCTCACAAGCTTAATTCTACTGCTCCCGATCCGGTGCCGTTGCCCACTCGGGGGTGTCGAATAAGTCAACTAAAAACCTGGCTCGACCCGGTTCGGTAAGACATGGGGGTCGTGCTTTGATTTTCGATATTCGGCGTCCATCGCTGGAGAAAAGAATGGGTTGAGCTATCCGCGTATGCTGCCGCGAATCGTAACGCGTGCAGAGGTACAATGCGTGACATCATTGCAGTCGGCTAGGGTATGCATGATCGCAGCCGCAACAAGTATTCGGGTACATTGCAGTTATGAAGTACGTGCCACCCTAAGCCTGGCATCCTCATCACCTAAAATTAGGGGTCCTACATGAGGAAGAATCTAAAGACTAAAATATTGGCAGGCTTCATTCTCGACCCAGCGGCCAAGAGCATCTAAATCTAACAGAGCAGTATAAGCAGGAAAATTTCCTCACAATTTTTCCGCTTGTTTTATTATATTTTGGAAGATATTTTACGAGTCAGGTTCGTGTGAAAAGTTGCTGATTAGCCGAATGGTTACGCCCACTAACTGTGTCAACGGCAATGTCCACCGACTTTGTCCTCCAGTCTGCATCATTTCCTCTTGAAAGATTTTCCGGTAGTTTTCGCACAAATACACCCCTCCCGTTACTGGAACTTCTTCAGCAGATTGGCGTCTGCGTGATGGGCAATACAAAAATAGATCACATTAACCTGGCTCACCTCCGCCTACTAGACCTCTAGGATTGTCGGATAACACTGGCCTGCAGGATTTTGCAAGCTGGATTTCGGCGACACATAATTTCTCATGGTCCAGACGGTTTTTGCCTATTATCGTCCAAAAGTAAGGTTGTACTTAAAACAGACGACAAGAATGACCTCTCCTTTCTTGACCAGCAAGTCGTACCAATACCTACCGATAGGATTTAAGCTTCGATTATGGTGATGGCATAGTGCTTAAGAAATTAAATCACTTAATCAATCAATAAATCTAAAGAAAGTATTTTATAGGAATAAAACCAGCTGCATAATCAATACTCAGACATTCACGAAGAGTTCCGCTATCTGATGTCATTTCACCAGCGTGCAAAAAATTTAAGTTACGGGTTTGTGTTCGGCAAGTGATTGGATTGCCTGACTGCGCACAGATTACGCAAGTAAATCGACCTTACTGCAACATCTGGACACTGACGAGCGCATGTTTAACGCTAATCATACAAAGAGATTCCTGGAGGGCCTGCATGCGCAGGAGTTATCAAAAAGCATACGAATCACAAAACTAACCGTGAAATAAATCTAGGATTTAGCGTTATATTAATGTTATATCAAGGTTTTACAGTCGTTTCATTTGTTTACTACACTAACCAGCCTTACAGTTCAAAATAATACAGCAACAGAGATTTACTACTTCATTTCTCAGCACCAGCATTAATTATGCTGTTCGCAAATATGGTGTCTGTAGCCCAAAACACCTCCCGCGGTCAACTAAACTACATCCAAGCATAACTTACACGTCCAATCGTTTTCACCGGCCACATAGTTAGCCCAGTAAAAGCAGAGAGCAATAAGAACCGTTTGACAGTCGTTTCAAGTTTTAAATATAAAGGATAAGGTGTAAGGCTGCTTGGGGAATTTTAAATATCGCATTTAAACTTTTCTTATGGAAGATGGATGCCAATATCACATGTACAAACTAGGCACCGCTAATGTGTATCGCATATCGTCTGTCAATAAGTAGGATTTATTATCGAGCCCCCTGGCAATTGATTATGTATGTGCTCTTCAATTGGAAATAAAGACGCTTGCTAAAACCAAGTCATTTCTGCAGTTATTTGCTGCAAATGGAGCCGTGTCCAGTGGTATCAAAAAATGAGTTATTTGTTATGATTCAGGGTTTAAAAGAATGTTCCATGACTGGAACCCAAGAACTCCGTTTTTGGCACGCTCTCTTAAACACATGGGAAAACGATATCAAAATGCTAAAAAAATTTCGATGGAATATTGTTGCATCCCAAACCAATAATTATGGCCAGAAAGGCAGGCTAAAATAAGAACTTAGGGATACACGTCAAGGGGAATGAAAATCGAAGAACATTTCAGTCAAATTAACCAACTCAAAATGACAAAAGTTCGGCCACCTGACAATTTATCATTTGAATAAAAATAATATTTCCCTGAGTGCACTTTAAAAGTCCAATTGCTAATTATTTCTTAAAAACCAAAAATACCCAGTCATTTATTCACATGGGACGAATTATGTGGATGCAGTCCGTGGGAGAAGGTTCCTTAGTTCTTCACAGCGTACCGCTTCCCAAGAGGATTCCAATTATTCCTAATGGGAAAAACTTATCATAAACATGAGCGCCCTATGAGAATAATGTATTTGAGTAAATGAACCGCCCGCAACTGTGAACTGCAGAAGCTCACCTATCTTTGCTATGTTTTCCGTATTACCGCACTGCTTCGAGATTATGGCAGACCACAGACAACAGAGACGTTTTGCCATAGTTTAAGTGATTTGGTTAGTTTTTTATCTTGACACTCAGTAAAAATAACCAGCAATATTCTAAAAATGGTAAGAAAATAAGAAATGAATCAGTGATCCTGTTTTTCACTATACTCGTCTTTTTGAACAGCTTTCCCTACATGTCCGAAAAAAATGGGATCGGGAGTTTAGATTCGAGTCGAAAATGTTATCATTATTTTTGTTCTCATAACTTGGAGTCTAGGAGACCGTCCAATTTTTCTCATCGGCTCTCATATTTCGGTCCCCGCTAAAAATTACGTCACTAGTCTATTTGCCTTTCAGTACTGCGATGATGGTTTAAGCGAAAAGGTCATAAGAACACTGAGGTCCTTCTGCTTCGCAACATTGAAGGACGATATCGTAAGTTATCAACTTCCTCCTTGCTCCTTCTTGTGCGGAGTCTTAGAACCATATTAGAACTAACGTTAAAATGTAGAAACCAACGAGCAAACCAGGTGCGGATTCGATTACAAATCTTTTGTAGTTTGCAGGCATCTGCTTCAGATGTGATCGCTCTCCAGCTTTTGAAATAATCGTCAACCGTAACGGCACTGCGTGCCAAAATGTTGACACATTCACACATACATTGTAGGAAGAATAACGACTCGAACACTGAACACTGATGCACCCACTGAAAGCAGCTGAACTGATGGATTTCGAGGCTCTGCTTATAATTTCCGATTGTTTGTAAGTTTGTAGTTTCTGTGGAAAGCTGTAAATCGTCTTTCGGAACTCAATGTAGGTGAGTCTCATCCCTAGGTATCGTGTATAAATTTTCTGCCTTCTATTTGGACGGCAGCTCCTACTTTAAATGACAAATGGACGATAGGCGTAAGTGGTTTTGCGAGTTCGTTTCGCCGATTTATATTCCGGAACACATGATTTAGCGTCTTTACTATTCTGAACCTCTCATTTCACGACAAATGCGCTGGGTTGGCCTTGGCAGCAGTAATCTTGGTATTACCAATCTGAAACTCGGATTCTTAATCTTTCCTCACTTGACGGATCCATGCATTGGTAACATTTCGTTGACGGCAAAATTGTTCCAGGGGTCGTTGTGAACCCGTTTTCCATAATTTATTCCGTTCTCTAACCTTATCATTAAACTCGTTGTTTACTTTTCTTTTTGGCAGCGCAGGACGACTTTTCGTTTTGGACACATTCACTTAACAGCAGCGGATGATAAGATCTAGTTAAATCGCTATAAGTTATCTCCAGTCCTTTTTTGGATCCTCCGTGAACAGATAATCGATGTTCACAGCCTTGAACTCCTCCTTCATAAGATTACATTTGTATGCTATATCCTTCGCGGGCCTTTCGTTCTCGATTGTCTGTGAGAATGGAGTGAGTTATCGCATCGGAGCGTGCTTTTGTCACTTTCCCCTAGAGGTGCACTGAAATATACCTCATCAGTGTTACAGAAGTCTTTCGTGAACGCTAACTCCATGCAAGTGACACGTTAGTTCTCTAACTATCTTGTTGCTGTCTTTGAATCCTGTGCCAGTGGGATTCAAGTGTGAGGTCTAGCTTGCTTTGTTGTCTGTAAACCATCAGGAATTCCAGGTTTAGGAAATTAGTCTTTCCTTCTTCTTTGTCTTCACACAGACGATTTTGCACTTAAGGAACATGATGTGCGCTCCTTTAATTGCCAACATTGATGAGCTCACATACGTGGCTTTTCCAACGTCCTGTTTGACTTGCCCGTCTCAAAGAACAATTTTATCGTCTTCTATCGATATCTGGGTACCTGCGATTTTGGCTTTGAGTCACATGTCCATTATGGCAACGATATTAGGGCTTCTTTCTGAAACTAGTGCCTTCCGTTTATTTTCGAAATTACACTTTGAGCATCAGTCTACAAAATCCTTAATTTCGCCTGAGCAGTTCCGCTTTACATGTGGCTGAAAATTTTCAGATTGAATGCAAAAACATGTCGGTGCAGTTAGATATGGGTTGATGTTCATCACGTCAAAGCTGTTTAACCAAAAATAGTGGACAGCATGATCATATATATTCTCTGTCATGATGCGATTCTTTCGACGAAAACTGGCCATACATTCAAACTCAATGAAGACTAAATTCTCGCAAGAGTGGATAATCGCGTGTGCCGCGATTTGCTGGAATCATGGTTTACAGGTCCCCAGTCCACCAACAAGTGCAATGACCTATCCAACCCATATTCGGTGTTGAGACTCAGTTTGACCAGAGCAATCAGCTCCACGTGGCGCACTCATGCGAACACATTTTCCAAAGCCAGTGCGATGAGCCAACTGGCCGAGCAATCCTCACGCCACCCTCCAACACGGGTGACGAAATTTCAGCTGATAACGACCCGCATGTCAGCAATCCAACAATTTGCGCACAAGAGCAGAGTCATCATCGATGAAGAGGGAGCCGTTAATAGCCCTAGGCATGCAGTAACATAACCACTGCAACCCTGTGCATGAAGAACCCATGTATAATACTGTCTCTGATGATTTTTTAGACTTGTGATCCAAAACGTCAGGCGAATAAAGCTCTTGTCGCAGAGATCGCATCTAATTCTCTAAACTGCAAATACGTTATGAACTGGCAGTCGTCCTTTATATCATCTTCTTATTCTGTCAAAGACCTTTAATATCACATGATCTAATTTACAATGATTCAAAAGACAACTTGGCGAGCATACGCGCTGCTTTCGATAACTTCTCTTCAGGCCAGTACAGTTATAGGGAAACGTTGGAACGCAGTAGAAATTTCAAACATGAAATCGATAATGTTCGTCCATTTGCGTGGGTTATCTGAGGAATGTGCATAGGGGAAGGGTGATAAGAGACAATTTGATAGGCGGCAGTAAGTGTTTGGTAGAGCCGTTCTAGGAGAAGGGGGAGGACAGAGATGGCGCGGGGGATACATGCAGTTAAGCGGCCGTTGGCCAAGCTAAGCGCAGAGCTTGTACGAGGTTCTTTTGTGCGCACAAGACCGGCTTCTTCAACCTAATGGCAGTCGCTTCTGCTGCTTCTAGTAGACGTTGACCCAGTGGCTTGAGGTAGTTTGGTGGGACCTTATAAATTACACGGAAAGCTTCGCTGGGGTCCACACTATGCCCGGTGTCAACAAGATGTGCAAGGATGGCGCTTTTTATGCTCTTGACTTCCCCTTTGCTCAGCCATGCTGGGATGTGTTCTTTTATTCTTTTGGAAAAGCGCCGACTCGTGCGACCAATGACACCGACATCAGCAGCTTCCTCATGGAGAAGAATGGACTACACAAAGCCTACATGGACCTTTGGACTGACGCCACCAAAGCAGCCTTTTTCAGATACCGGCGCCTTGGAGGTCCACAATAATAAAAGGGAGTGAGCATGGTATCTGGCGTCAGAAAAAGTGAGTTTTTGGCCGGAAAACTGTAAAAGCAAGGATTTGTATTC
>WEDG01002006.1:0-131333 GCA_017591395.1 Schistocephalus solidus | reverse complement strand
TTTTCTTGCTAATTTTATGTAACAAATAGGGATTTCAAAGGCGTAAGCCTATTTTCCTCAAATACACTGAACTGAACTGAACACCATCTCTGGTAAGCTTTAAAAGGAACCTTGACAGTTTTATGTTCCGCAACGAGCCAGAGCGATGAGGAATTTATCTTAACCCTCGAGAGTCGTGCACCACTTTTCATATTTTATGACCGCCTTTTGTACCTTTGCAACCCACACGGTTTCTCTGTATACCGCACTTAATTTTACGTTACAAATAGGGTACTCAAAGGCCCATGCCTATTTCCCTCAATAAATTGAATTGAATTGAATTGAAGGATTAGTTTCAAATAATTCACCCAACAAAATGGCTGAACATAACATCCATTTTAAGCATTCAAACCATTCTCAACTCTGTGGATTCTTGGAAAAATCGGAACTGGGAAAGTTCGATCCGTCACTAATAACTGAAAAGGATTGCGCGGATTCTTCAAGTGACCTGACTTCGTTGTTTGTATTCTTCGCACACTATTTGGTTATGTCTGTGAAAGTGTTTATTTCTTCCGCTTCTGGCAGTCTTGGGGTTTGGGTTAAACTTTGATTTATTTCGCTTTAGGTTAAGAAGAAACAGATGATGCTCTCTACTATTCTCGCCGCAAAAAAAATCGAACATGAAGAAATCGACCTGGCTGACCCTACAAATGAGCAGAAAAAGTTAACTCTCCTTGAAAATTTAAAGAGCATCGATAAAATTTTCGTTCCTCCGATTATCTATATCGACGATGAGTACCTTGGCGTGAGTTGCTCTTATTTTTTACGCGTTAGAATTTTGACGATTTCTTCGAGTCAGTTGAGTTGGAAAACCTTGAGGCCTTCTTTCGTCTGCCTGGAGCTAAGGAGGTAACTTTCTACCTACCTTCTAACCCTTTCCTAATAGAAAACGTTTGAAGAAATTATTTCTCAATCCGAGGTACTACAAGTGCACGTAAACCGATTGGTTCTTGTCGCGCGCATGTCGCATGCTGCATGTCAAATTTGCACCAGCTGTCTGCTCATCTGTAATACATCCTTGAACGTTATAGGCTCCATCAACTGAGTCCGCGCCGCAAAAGGTAAGACTCATATTTTACTCTAGTTTCGAAGGAAAAATCGGACGATGAAGCTTCTCACACTTCTGAAAGTGAATCAGAAGAAGGTTCATCTAGTGCAAAACGGAAAAAGAGCTCGTCCTCTGACAGTGACGTTTCTGAAGCCTCTGAAAAAAAGAAAACAAAGTCCGGAGGCGAAGAGTCCAGTGAAGAAGTCAAAACCGAGGACAAGTTAAAGCCGTCCGACGGTGCAAAAGAAAAGGCTAAAGGAGTAAACCAAAAGGAGTCAAGTTCCCCTTCTGAAGATTCTGAGGAGGAGCAAGATGATAAGGAGGTCAAGGACAAGAAGGAAGAGAAGGCCAAGCAAGAAGTTAAAACCAAAAAGGATTCGTCAGAGTCGGATAGTGAAGAATCCTCCGAAGAGTCGGAAGAGGAGGTCTCCAAACTTCAAGCGCTGGTAAAAACAAAAAGGATGCCGAAGAATCTGAATCCACTAGCGAGAGCGAGAAAACTGAGGCTCCAGAAAAGTCAAAAGCGGCCCCAAAACCGGCAGCCCCTTCCAAAGTGGAATCGAAGGATTCTGAATCTGAATCCTCTGAGACGGATAGTGAGTCTGAAACAGAAGAGCCCTCGAAGCAGCCGCCCACTAAGACAGACTCAAAAACAGGAAAAAGGGAGAGTGAAAGCTCCGAGTCCGAAACGGAGTCCTCTGACTGAGCGTTCAATTATATTGGGCCTTCTTGATGCTGTGCATTTATTATCGGCGGATTTTCTGCTTTTCGCTTCCCAATCCCGTTTAACACTGAATCACTTTTAACCCTCTCAGTTAAGGAATTACAGGCATATCAGATTGTTAACTGAGCTTTTATGCTCAGGCGTACATCCATGTTTGCTTGAAATCCATAGGCTTTAAGTTTAAACAAAAATTTAAGCTCACCCTGACTTTTTCTTCGAAAGTAATCTTCCGCATTCCTCAATCTCTGATGTCTTTTCGAGCTTCCGACTAAGAATTAATCTGTTAGTTCTCTTTTTTGGATTCAATCATTTTTGTATGCTTCGGTCCGTCCTTATACACTGCGATTTCTAGATTTCGGTTAGTGTCCATGTAGATGTCCGCCCCAAAACCAGTTGATCATGTAGGTGGATACGTAACACCAGGTAGTCGAAGGAAACAAAGCATGGGAAATCCTATTCGAGCGCGTGTCCATTAAGCACGCAGACTGTCTGCAGTTGCGTGGACTCATGTAACTGGTTTTGCTGACCGCCGCTGCTTATCTTTTTCAAATATTTCACCCAACCTTTGATTTTGGGGCCTTTATTTATGACTTCCTTTTAACAGTGGAGCATTCAGTGCATAATTCGCACAAGTGGACCGTTTCGAGGTCCGCAACTTATTTTCCTGTCATTCTGCCAGGTTCCTTATGATCATGTCGGTGATTTACGTTTTTTATTTTCTATGTGCTCTTAGTTCCCACATCATAATGGCCCGGTATTACAGTCACTTATTAGAAACGTCTCATTGTATGCCCGAGACACATGTACCTGATGCGGCTTTGCTCCTACCTCACATTAACGTCTCCATGTCGCGGCAGCGTATCTGGAGAGCCCGCCACAGCCTTCTCCAGCAAATACTATTCGAGTTCCCGGGAACCGTCCGGTCTTTCGCCGGACTTTGTTATGCCAAGCTCGGAGCTGACGTTTTCAATCCCTCCAATTAAGCAGTAATGTCGGATAAAGAGCAGCGATCAAGAACGATGCGAACCACCTCAGTCGCCTTTTTTGAGTGACATGGAATAAACTCGTGATGCCTCAGCGAATGTGAACCGCCCCAGTGTAAACAAAGCCGGAGTAAATATCTTGAAACTTGGCTCTCGGGCGAAAGTCGTCAAACGTATCCACGCGCGCGACCCAACGTTCATCCCCGAAGTAGACCGACTGGTTAATGCAGGCATATATCGTGACGAGTCCGCATCAACTCTGAAGGCGTGCGACAGCTCTAAGAGCTACATCGATTCGATCAAGCATATCTTGTCTATTCCTTCAGTTTGTCAGCAACTTTACCAGGAGGCATTCGACACTGTCCACGGTTGCTTCCAAGGCGTGCATTCTGAGCAGATAATCGGTTTTAAAACACTTGTCTTTGCAGTGTTGATTGTTAAACCAACTGATTTCGTAACACCATTCATCCACGCTAATACCTTCTGTACCTCTTCGTAGCTTTGGGCCAGCAGAGTGTACTATAGGTCAGTCGCCGTTGGGGCGCACGTGCGATGCCGTCAAAACGCTGTGTAAGTCTTCATCGAATGCAGTGGGTAACATGACGCAAGCTCATGTAACGTTGTCTGAAGCCGAACCCCACATTGAAAGGTTAGGACATACCTTTCGGCCCGAACTCTTACGGTGGCGCGATGGTAATGAATTTTAACAATTACATTTGTCAATGCGTCGCGGATGGTGGAAAGGTGTAACTTTGTTGGACAACAGACTTAACATCCAACGACTATGAGCGATTTTTTGTCACCAGGTCGCGTTCAGTGACGGGGTGGTGGCACGTCTTGGCCGGGGCGATGGTTTTGCGGGCATTCTGTCTAACCTCACTATCCGCCACGGATTTTCGGTCAAGCAAATCGTACACTATAGCAAAGTTCAGGAAGCAGACGACCTTGATGGCTGGTAGTTATGGTTGAGTTCAAGAATGTACGACAGTGTGCATATCTGGTCGATGCATCCGCATACAGTTTGGTTGAATCTTGTTATCGGGCCACACGTATCACAGAAAATTGTAATGACGTGCTTTTGTAGCGAGGTCTGTCACGGTTGTTCCTGTACTTTGTCTTATCCCTCATCTTGCCAGTGAGTACAAGGATGATTTCGGGCCCGCTGTCAGGGTTAACTTCACCCCTCCATGCTTGTTCAGACTGTCCACTAGATCCGGGTGTTAACCCAAGACAGACTTGAGCAAGCCTGTTCTATTCCCACGCAGCTACTTTATTTCGTGATTTCTGTCAAGAAAGCAGGGTCACGGAACCATGTATAGGCTGGAGGAAGATGAAAATTCACCCCAAGGTGTGGTGATGATTTGATCGTCGATGTTGAAATGATTTAGATTATGATACTGCATATTTTTCGAGGTATTAGCAACTCAGTCGCCATTCGCATCGGGAATATGGTCCCTCAGTAGAGGGAACTCACCACCGTCTTGAGTTATACTTTCCTGGGATTTTCAGACGTCCACACTGGGGTCCTGTTCTATATAAGTTGTTACTTTGACTTATCAATTCTTGCAGAACAGGGGAGGATGCACTTTATCGCGTGGTTTACGTCTCAAAAGGCAGTGCTGGCTCCATAATCAGGGACGTGCGGTGGACTGGCAGGACTGGCTTGCGCGCTACGCTGTGCTTTTCTTGTACGTCGCCAGTGCTAATTGTGGTCCTCCGTGTTTCTCTTTTCATCATCTTTGTCTGCTTTGGTACTTTCGAAGCCATATACGTCTCTAGTAGATCTGTATGAAAGCTAGTTGGGCGTTTGCTATGCCGTAATGCCACTTTTATCTGTCACCCTGAGTAGTGATCACCCTTAGGGTCTCGACCTCATCAAAGTTTTACTATCAGTCAATATGATCTGCCAGTCGATGCTCGCGCATACAAGTCTGTGGTTGATTCTGGGCTTTCTCAACTCTCCAGCAGATGGACAAATTTTCACCCTTGGCAGTAGGACATGACAATGTAGACGTGTCAATTAATAACATGTTGATTCAACCCTGCGGACTCCCGTTGGCGCGTCGGACTCTGGTCAGATCCCTCGTGCCACTCAGGGACGAGAATTCGGGAACGCCTACCGGTAATGCAGACTTTGGATCCGAAACCAGGTCATGTAGGTTTATATTTCAACTTCGGTGCAGTCGGCGTCGTGGGTGGGGCTGAACACTATCCAACTGACAGTACCTCAGTACCAAAAGTTGTGGATGATAGAAACGACTGGTAATGTTCAGTCCGCTGTCGGTATTGGCGACGTAATAGACGAGCAAGACAGCGCGCGAAAACCAGAGTCCTACACAAAATAGGGGTAATTTAAGTCGACGGTTGAGTTCATAATACTCTGTGGAACGTCAACCGCCCAATAAACAAGTCCTAGTAAACGATCCTTTTATTATGCTCCACGAGAGTCCCATTTTCACTGTCGCCAGTTATTACAGTCATGGTTAGCAGACTGTACCATTCTTTTCCGGAATTGTTAGAAAGGATCATAATTGCAGGATCTGGCCACAGCTACTTTTACAAGTAACTATGACGTCTTTTTATTAATTCAGTTGCTGCCGCTCAAGTCCAAAAATTCGGTCAGCTGCCTCGCGAGCTTGGCACTTCAGTAATGGTCATGGGAACTTTTCATCTTCAAGTTGGGCTGCGAAACGAGACTGGATTGTTGTGTTAATAGCCTAGGTTTTGTTGGGGTCTCATCATTTTATGGCCTCAAAGCACCTTCTTCGAGGAATCCCGGATGCAGGAGAGGAAAACGTTCGGGCGTGTGCGGCTGGAAACAGCCGTTTAGTCACAGAAGTTGCCAATTTCGGCGTCGCACACTGACCTGCTGTCCTTAATCCAGCTGTGAAGATTCAGAGGAATTTAAAATCCGATGCCTAGGCGTTCACCCCCGGAGACCCTAAACGGAAATGCAACCAAGGATATTGCATGCGCTGACATACATCAAGGACGCCGCAGAAGCGACTGAGTGCATTGCTGCGGGACTAGGCGTTTGAATTGCATACCGGTCCAAAGCTACCATGTGCAGCAGGGGTATGAAAATGAAATACCCTTTAAATTCCAAGGATGTATCGCAGCAGGCTAAGTTGATAGGGAAAGGCCCTGGCCGCTACAACCTTCTGGGAGGGTATATTATTCTGTACAGAACTATCGCAGAAGGGGTTGAAGGACAAGAGCACATCCGACCGCCGCGTCTGCGACGTTCCTCAAGTGTGCGAGACCGTGCGGTCGTCACAGGGCATCCAGCGAGTTCAGCTTTGAGTAAGCCTTCAAGATGACTGGCCGGTGTGGACAGCCAGGATTGTCGAGGACCAAACAGCCACTGGTGCGCACGTGCACGTAGACGCGAGAGGCTCAGCGTTGGGTCACTACAGATGTGTCACATTCCATGCTGAAACTGTCGTAACTACACAGTTTAAACTGAACGCATGCTCGGATCATGCGTACAGGAACATAATTTGGCCGTGCGATGGGGCGACAAATTATCGCAGATGGCAGTCCATACCTACAAAATGGCCATGAGTTCAACTTCGTGGCCGACTACTAATCGCCAACGCCGGAATCAAGAAAAGGCGATAATTTATTGAAGTCTGTTCCTCTGATTGGAACTCGGTCAATCTATGTAGCGCCGACATACAGAGCCCTGTACAGTCACCTCTAGACGTGCGTTGTTTATCGATGATTGTCTATTACCCCTATACCTGACGCTTGTTCTGTTGTCGTTGTCATCTCTGACGATGGACACCTGCTAGAGTTTGAACTCTTAATAATTAACAAATTGTTTCGCTTGCTCGACACCTTGAATTTGAACCTTCGCATCCATTGACAAAGACTTAAACTGATGAAAACTTGGCCATTCCCGCTAGAAGCGAAATCGCCTTTGGAAAAGCAAGAAAGTACGCTTATTTTGGTGGTTCTGAGGGCACGTGTTTGGGGAAAAATATCCGCTTCTTATCAACAAAGTGCATGGGTTACCGTACTGATAGCATAGGTACTAGCGAAAAAACCCAAACATTTTTTCCGCAGTTATTCTGCCGCTGCATGACGCAGCTGCGTCGGCTTATCTGTCTTTCCCCAGCCTTCCCAGTGTGTTATCGGGTGGATACCCCAGTTTTATATTCCAGATTTTTTACTCTTCTCAGCAATTAATCGCTAACTTGAAGTAAATCAGTCGGAATTAAACTCTATAGGCTCAGTGCGAAAGTTGCCATGAATGTTTGAGTCAAAATTCCTCAGTTCAGTATACTTTCACTACTTCCGAATCGAAAATTGGATGCGGAACGGCCACTTAGTTTGGTGTTGGAGAGGCGTCTGGTCAATTCCTTTATTCCGGTCAACACCTATCAATCGATCGCGGTTAGAAAATCTCTCAGTTATTGCAGCCTGCGTGTAGGTGGTTGTTTTTTTCCACACTAGTCGACAGTGTTGGCTCATAGGCAGAAACGACAGAAAAGTCGCTAAAACGTCCTTTCGATGGTCTGTAAGCCATCTTGTAGTTGGCTCCTTCCCACGCAAGTAATGTGTGGTTCGTCTATAACGGAGACGATCGCTCCAACGTCTCTACCAGGTTTGCAGGGTCGTTTTTACGGAGGACAGAGTAAGAATGGACACCAGGTTCTGTGTCTGGGATCTGGACTCCAGGTGGGCCGTAGACGTCTACACCCTATTGGCGAGGGCTGTGCGCTGCCAGGTTTTGCGTACCAGACTGGAGGAACGCTCACCCATACCTGCACCCCGTAGCGAAGAACTGTTTGTGATTGATTAGTCCAGGTGGCATGATATTCGGCCGCATGACCGAGTTACGTTTTCCGGACGCGTCATATCCCGCGGATGCTGTAGCATGGATATGGGGTCCCTTGGAAATTTTAAGTACGTGTTAGTCCCCAGCAGTTGCGCAAATCTACTGCTCAAAGGTATCTCTTCTAGCACCGTCAGAAATTAAAGGCAGGGCAGTCATGACCAGCGGACTTATTTACTGGAGGTTCACGGTCGCCATATCACCGGAATTTGCAGTCAGAGTGCCAAATCTCCGTTTTTTGCGACCTGGGGGCACTATCAGCCTGGTGGCACTACCAGCCTAATTTTCAGACCCGCAGCTAGGCTTCACTTAGTGCCGTTCCACCAGCGACCACTCGTGGACGCGCCTGGTAGTCATACTAACGGGCAGACCGGTATTGGTCGTGCTTCTCCTTTGGGGTCGAAAACAATGCCGTGGCCGTTGGAAGGCCCCGTGTGCAAGTTTTTTTCCCAGCCGTATTGCATATCCTCGCTGTTCAATACCACTCGTTAAAAAACGAGCATTACTTAAAAAGCTGTGGTTGTTTGTCCGCCTGTCAACGGTTCACTTCTGTTTTAGTATATCGAGCATTGGCCCCTGCCATGGGTCGCGCGGGAGGTGTGCTGGCCTAACACAGAGGCTAGATTAGGGCACACTTCGTGGTAAGCGGACTGTGTATTCATAACAAATGCCTAGGCACGCGCCACGCCTGCCACTCGCATCCAATCCTAGCCGACGCTGACCTGTTCGGGAGGTGAACTGATGCTCTGCAGAGGGAAGATAAGGGTTTGCGCTCCCACGGCACTCAATGCATAATCCTCACTATAAATCACCTGAGATGCTTTTACAATATCATGGTGCGCTAAAAGCCGTGATGTGGAAGGCTGCCACCTGATGGAATTACTTGGCCCTCTCAAGATGGAAAGTCAGGCTGCAGTGTCTCCTTGTGAATGTGGTCTCCAGAGCACTGTTGAGTCTCTGCTTTCTTTCTGTGTGAAAATCTGGTCTATTGCGCGCTGATGAAGCGTGTGTGGTACGCGTAGATTAGCTGTTTAGCTTTGTCAGCCATTACACCCGATCCCGTCTCTGGTCTTCTTGACTCCATCATGGCAGCGGTTTAAGGTGGGTAAGGGAGGATATAGTGTGGTAGATGTAGCGCAATTATACTGCTACCATAAACTAATTCATGCGCCAGCCACCGCCCCAATGCTGAACTGGCATAGCGAGCATTAACTTTGCTTGAAGGTGAATGTGGTACTTCGAACCTCATCCAATTCGGCTAGGCCGTTTGAACCTCAAACATACGCATATGTTCAGTATGAACCACCGGACTGTCAAAAATGCTCACTGATTTATTTGTCCTCTCGCTTAACAGGTTATCTTAAGTTAGCTGCACAGATTAATGTACAGAATGAAGAGAACCATGCGAACTCCGGTTCAGGTATGTGGTCCTGCTGACTGATCTGAACGCAGAGCAAAGCGTGCTCACGCCGATGGTATCGCAGTTCTCATCAGGGTACTTTCAAATTGGAACTTTCGTCACTTATTATCAAACGCACGGACAGTGACGATGTCAAGTGGACCCTGGTAGCTCAAACTTGGGTAAACTTCCATTTTCTCGCTCCCCCCTCAGATAATCCGCCTGTATTTTTTTCCCCTGCAGATGGCTATACTTTTTAAAAATTTGCAGAATGAGCTTAATGACAACCACAATACAGTCTACAATGGTTATCTCTGGTTTATTAGCAGTCATCGGCCTGCCGTAATAAACCCCAGGTTTTGCCACCCCTAAGGCTCGAATCCACGACCTGTTGGTTCGAAACCAAACGCTGTAACCACTGGCTCTTTGTCCTGTTGGTTTTCGATCTGGATTATTAACAGGGGTAGATTGGCACTCACGGATCGGGTTACAGGACTCACTCTTCCCTTTGTGCTTTTATAGCTCCATCTACAGCCCCGCGGACATTCGCGTTGCGACTAGTCTTATATGCAAATTGAGATTGTCAACAAAGATGAGGTATACTGGAGTGGTCAATTGTAGTTTGCTAGCCGTCATCAGGCAACCGTGCCCGAGAGACTTGCAGCTTGCTAGCCGTCATCAGGCAGCCGCGCCCGATGCTCTAACCCATGTTTTTTTGGTCAGAAGTCCAACGCTCTAGACATAAAGCCCCAAAAACACAGCGCACTGTTGAGTCCTGTAATCAATCGGTGGTAGGTCATCTACCATTTTTAATATTCCCGATCGAAACCGATTGGAAAACGGGCTCTGCAGTTAGAGCGTTGGACTTCCCACCAACGGATCGCGGGTTCAAACCTCAGTTGAGCTACGGCAGTCAGCGCTGCGTTTACGTGGGTGGCAGGTGTCGCTATCTGTCAGGTTTAGCAAATTCAATTACGACGCGTAGTTATCCTGTGATGGCACGCTAAAGGCCCTTATGTGAGCTGAGGTTAGATATTCATTATCTATTAGCATCGACTCCATTGGGAGAAAAACTCTTTAGGTCGCTTAGATAAATGTCTTTCTGGTAATTGAACGATAAGGTAGAGTTTCACCAAGTCGACTGCTTTTTCCTCTCTCAGGATGCCTAACCGCCAACTAGCGATGCATTCGTCGGCGCAGACACTTTTCTTTAAGCCCACGACAAACGTTTAGCTTGAGATCTTCGTTGCTTCAAAGTAGTTCACAACAAGGCTGAAGCAAGGTCGATCTCTAAGCGACTAACGTGATACATATATGGACTTTCTTTTAGGGCATGTTAATTCAAAACGCGGCTGGATAGTCGACAGGCGGACACACAGTTAATCATCCGCCACCAACGGCCATTCTTAATTTTCGATTTAATTTCCTTTATGACCGGAAATTTAATTTTGTGAAGAGACGAAAATCCTGATGGCACTAAAAACTTTATTGCTTTTTCGCCCGACTGAGGATAGTGGCCGTAAACTGAGATCCAAGTTGCGAAGCTCAGTTAAACAGAAGCCGGCGCTTTATTAATCAGTTCGTTCTTAAGGTTGATGGAATTTTCTTTTCCATTCACACTAAAGCATGATTTTTTGCAGTTTATTAAAGGATAGATGACCCATACGTACTCTTCTTTTCAATAGAAGAGGAGCATTTGTCGAATTGCGGAGTGAGGCATCCATGAACTCTTCGGAACTTTTCGCCTCCTTTTACTTTTGTGTCGAGAGAATACTCAACACCTGGGACCCAGCTAAACCACAATATGTTGCCGTCTCAATTCACTTTCGAAACCTGCTTTTGAATGACCTGGTGGAATACTCAGCTTCTGTAGTCAGGGGATATTTTCGTGACCTGTGGGGCCATCAAGAAAGATAACAATTCCATCGTGATTTGTTGCTTCTTTTATGTGAGACAGTTTACAAAAACCGACGAAATTCCGGATTAATTTTGCATGCTAGTGCGTTGTGACCCCCTATTTGGCAATACACTACCTTAGGTTGTTGGCTTAAATCTGCGGGATATACGAATTCCTTGGTCAGCATCAGTTGACATTCAAACGACTGGCACACTACGGACGCTGCAAGAGCTTTTGCCCTTTCATCCACATACCGTATGATTGCAGTTCTTCATTGAGCCCTCCCTAGACTTCCTCATGCGTCGATTAACCGGTGATGACTAATGTCGTAGTCTACAGGAAGGCAGTTGTGACCGGAATCTCTAGCCGTCGAATTAGGTGCATCACCTCAGCCTCACCCCTTCCAACTGACACACATGGAGGACGTGCACACGAATTCTCGCATGATTTTCCCGTCTTACGCCCAGTATTGTTTATGCGCGGCCTGGCAGTAAGTATTTAGGAAACTGTCAGTAATTCAGCCCAAATGTCTGCCCCTAGCCGAAGATGCTGCTGGTGAACAATAAAAAGTCGGCAAATTTTCAAGTGCATAAACTTCCTGCGGTTGCGTTGGCGGACGAATGAGGTCGCCGAGTTTTCCACATGTGGGTCAATTGAATTATTCAAATCTGCCAAATCCCCTATTGATTCATTTGACCTGGTAGTCATCTGCCGGATTTTAAATTGATTGCTTAGCAAATTCTGCTTGGGCATTCAGCCTACTGTATCAGCATTGGTGGATTCCATTCGTTGCAGTAGGCTCGGTGGGTAACTTTACGCAAGTGTGATAAACTCACGGCTCCCGGTGGGGCCTCGTAGCTCAGTTGGCTAGAGCGTTGGTTGTAGTACCGCCTTCCTCTTGCCGGTGTGGTTTCGAATCCCGTCGAGGCCGCCGTTTTTCACAATTAAATGTTTAACTTAATATAAACAGGACGTTTTTCGATTGGCTGAAGGGTACGCGACGTGAAGGTAATACGTGTTCTCGGAGCGCCACAAACATCATGCGAAGTTCACCTGAAAGAGGGTTTTGATCTGTATAGAACCTCGAGTTGCAGTCTCAGGCGGCAAGCACCACTGGTGAGGCCAGAATGTGCGCTGGCATTTTTTATGCATGCCCGAAAACGAGAGAGTGATGGCTGCTGTTTTACTCGGTTGGTAGAGCAAGTTCAGGAGTTTTCCATTTGGTGTCTGTTTACATTACCCACTGGATGATCTGTCTATTGCCCTATGACGCATCGCCCGGGAGAAGGGGATGGCATTTTCAAGTGGAGCACTAACGGCTGCCACGGCCTGGATGCACATCTGTTCGAGGTGAAGCCGGACGAGTGGTCTCAGGTCAACGAGTCTGGGATTGAGTGAGTCTGTCTTGCAATAACAGAAGCCTTGTGCATGAAACTGATTTGCTTTCAGTTGGCTGAAGCCCGAAGCAACTATGACGACTAGGGTGGTGACGCGGTCGGCCACAGACCCCAGGGCGCAAAGTATGGCCCGTTTTTAGGTCATAACGGGCTTGCCAAGGTCAAGTGGACAGTGCGCAGTGTGGACTAAACTTTGAATAAAATCTTTAAATTAGCTTTTGTATAGAAAGGATAAATTACCTGGTGGTCACGATACGGCGCGCAAGTTCATCGTCGATGTTGGTGCTACGTTGTTTTGTAATGTCTAGGTGTGCGAACTGATCCACTGTTTGTAGTTGGCTGTAGTTTGCACTGATCCAAGTGTCGCTGTATTCCGTGTTACGCGACGGCTGGTGCATGGCCATCGCTTTATCCGTGTTTATGGTCAGGCCGGTGTGTACATAGCCTGCGCAGAAGAGAGTCGTGTTTCGTTGCATATTGGCTTCTGTCGCAGCCGTACGCGAAAATCAGGTCGGGGAGAGGAAGGAAACACCACGAAAAATAATTATCTTGCTAGACTGGGCTTTCGGTGCATAACTCTTCTCGTATTTAGTAGATATTGTTGAGATATACACCGTGGAGATACAGGCGGGCCAGAGGAGTCACGAACGAAGTCTACAATATCAGTGATGCATCAGCATTTAAAGGTCAACTAATTGAATTGTTCTGCTCGAAAGGGTAGTTAAGGATTTTGGTCAGGGTTTTGCGATGACCGTCGTGTGTGGACATTATGGAATTGGACAGAAGGGTTAGGGGTATGCGCGTGAATGCAAGGAGTCATACCCAGTCGTGGACGTCGGAAGGGTGCTCTGAAGGGGCAAGTGAGAGAGATATGCATTAAATGGGTAATAGTTCGCCTCCAGATTACCTGTTCGGTGAGATACTCAAGCATAGGGGTAGTCGGATGTGCATAATCTGTGGCTGGCACAAGTACCCTGAGACGGATTTACATCAACAAGGGCAGTGTCCTTAAGAGTTGACGGGGAGCTCCGAATAAAAAGCGTTGGGAACAACTGGCCGATTTGACAATGCCCCAAAGCAGGACCGTCGAAAGCACGAAAGGATTGACGGTAAGCGCTCTAACCCTGAAAGCATTGGGATCTCCACAAGTCCGTGAAAGTTGCTCTGTTATTCCAGCTTGTTCATTTCCTTAGAACGTAATTGCTCAGTCTGAAAGATACTATGAATATTTGAGCCGAAAGCCATCACCTACCGTGGAATACCTGCGCAGTATTCATAAACTGCTAACATGCAGCGACTTATGTTGAATGCTTTTCCATGCTGAGAGCGCAAGTACTGGCTAAATGTCCAGACGCGGGTTCGCCGATATTCTACCGCTGCATGACGCAGCTTCGAGGGGTATCCGATCATCAGTGGGTAGTGCAGCGTTCTGGTAGATCCTAGAGTTCACATAGTCATACCAACTTTCAGACTGGGCATATAAGGCCTCATTCCGACGTATTTAATCAAAGTTAGTGATTATTTTCTGAAGAAACTAAAATGCTTAAATTTAAAAACTGTAGTATCTACCTGGAGGCAGACCGGAGACACTGTGGAACACACTGATGAGCCGAAGCCCCCGCAGCTCTGTCCTGCAGCGGCGGAAGCATCGGCGAAACACGTGCCAGGGCTTTTAGTTAGTACCTGTGTTGTCAGTATGTGCCTGAGATCTAGCCGACATTAGCCTAGGCATGTCTTTTTCTTCAAATTCTTACTGCCGAGACAAATAAGACACTTTCGTCTTAGGTGGCAAAATGCTTGACCCTATGCTTTTGAAGACGATTTTTAAGACCTCGGGCACACAAAGGGTGGGTTAGATCTCAAAAGCAGCCTATATTTTGCAAAGCACTGTATCTGCCGATGCAATTCAGGGTAGTTATGAAACGGAATTATTAGTTTCAGCTTTTTAATACCCTCAGAAGCCTTAGAGACTCCGTTCAAAAGGGGAATGCGGAAACTAGAAAGCGGCAATTTGAAAACTGGCGCATCTAACAGAAAACGCACGATGAACGCTGAGGAACCCATTGATGAGCCGAACCCCTCACAGCTGTGTCATGTAACGGCAGAATACCGGCGAAACAAGCCTGTCTGTACTCGTAGCCGGTACGTTTGCTGTCAACATACGTTTCTCTGTTGGCTGTTTTTCTCCTGCTTTTCGTCCTACGCCAATACCTTAACTGGTACTTAAGTCATTCTTAAAAAATCGCCAAAATGAAGTAATTTCACGCGACTGCTGGCTGCTCTGTGCGCAGGAAGAACGTTGAGTGATTTGCGGAAACAACGGAGTTTTTCATATCCAGTGGGCATCAAATGCGGTATACGCCCTTAAGTTGTCTCTTTGTTGCGTGAACGGTACTACCGCAAATATCGCACATACTGAACGTACTCCGCAACCCTGTTGTGAGAGACTACGAGACGGAGGGCAGCTCGCGCATACAGAAGAGGTGGCCTTGCGACTGGCGTGAGCGATCTACTCGTCAGCTTGTGCCTGCAGGAAGAGCAAAATTCTTGTAACTCCGTGACCATGGGACGGAGCCTACTCGTAGTCCGGGTGAAGCCAAACGGATGTATGCAGATGATTGCAAGTGGTCGTGGCAACAGGGCCTGCATTTTTAAATATCTTCTCTCTGTCTAGAACCGTTAGAAAAGGGTTGCAGGATTCGATCTACACCGCAACTCCCTCACACCAGGACGATGTCCAGTTCGCTTAAATAAGGGGTCAATCTTCTTTGCTGGGGTGTTGAACCCCTTTACATGAATTGAATACATATTGCGAATGAATAATCACGCAACAGATTTAGATTTTCAAATGAGGGGATTGTTGTAATATGCAGAAGCTGTCCTCCACTCTGAGTATAAAGTGGTTGTAAAAAGGGTTTCCGGTGATACGCCCAATTTTCCGAGTTGCAGCTCATCTTTTGCATATTTCTAACTAGCTTGGCCTAGTGACGCCTATTTTTTGCAGTCGTTTATGGTTTGTTAGCTCTCGCCAGTCAGACACGTATATAAGCATAGATTCGAAGTCACACTTTTTAGTCAATGAGCATCACCTCCAATTGGCTTCCCACCCGGTCGAATGTGGTCGGAACTCTTAATTCATGTAGACGCAGCGTCTTAGTAAAGAATATGCTCCTTCACCTTTTTCACTGAAACTCTATCAAAAGCCATTGCGTGGGCCGTCGCAAAGGGAGCAGCACCACATTGGAGCGAGATTAGGGTGGCCGAGAAGGCTTTATTTAATGCAGGCTTCTTGTTACTTTATATCACGAAGCATAATCTATATATCAGCGGTGTTGACAAATGCGGTTAGAACGACACAAGACCGTTTCGGGTTTCCCTACGTTATGTTCACCTATCGTGACCCCGACCACCATCTGCGGTCAGAAACAGATAACGAGGTACACACAGAGCAAATAAATATGGAATGGGATTTGTGAAACGGGTCGTTAATACTTCATTGAACGGAAGTTAATCAATGCCTCTACAAGCAATAGTCCCTATCACCATAAATTGGGGGCAAATACCCATCAATTGGCTCCCCGAAAAAATGTTTCAACTGGGGTTACAGAGGTTGGTTTGGGATTATTCCCCTTGCATCTCTGGTATTATAACTTAGTCAAATTCGGAATGATTGGTGGTTGCTTATTGCTAATCTGTGACTTCAATTAAAAGTGTTTTTGTTCATGCGGGCCAATTGATCGGCGTGCATATATTCTGTATATAATGCTGCAAACAACCAGTATACCAGTTCATAGTAAATCATTAGTTTGAAAAGTTGGCTATGCGGAGATTGATGTGTAGGGATTCCAAGAGGTTGCTGCGGAGGAAGATAAAAGGGGTGAATAATTTAGGCGGTAGGAAACGAAGATGAGGAGGGTGGGTGGCGACGGAAGGAAAGCAGAGAACAGGATAAATTGGAAGAGAATTAAGAGCGCCTATTTTATGCACAATGTTGGGTGTAAATGAACACAGCGTTCTATTCAGCTATGTCCTAAGTTATTAGCTCTCTTAGACCATCAGTGTGTGTTTCTCTGATAGAGAGTGTCGGTGTTAACAGGAAAGATTTACCAGAACAATCGCCGCTAAATGAACATTTTGTTTTATGTCAAGTAAATCATTTCAGGCAAGTGATGTTCAGAAAATAACAAAAGGATTTCTTCTTTTAATAATTTGAATTTAAAAAATGTACAGCTTTACGTCCTAAAAGATAAATGCGCTCAAAGGCAACGGTAGATGTTAACACACCCGTCGCAATGTCATAAGTGGTATGGGTAAAAGAGGAATTTACGAGAAGGAGGAGGAGGAGGGGATGGAGGAGGAGGAGGAGGAGGAGGAGGAGGAGGAGGAGGAGGAGGAGGAGGAGGAGGAGGAGGAGGAGGAGGAAAATACGAAGGTATCATTCGTAGGGTACTCTTTTGATTGAAAATAAGAGGAGAGGAGGAGGAGGAGGAGGAGGAGGAGGAGGAGGAGGAGGAGGAGGAGGAGGGTGGATAAAGTGGCTGGTAAAGCCCTACGTAAGGTAAACTTCCTTTTATTTCCTGTCACACCGTACCGTAATTACGAAGCAGTTTCCTCTGATCCTTTTGGAAGATAAGACAAATTTTGATTTTAATTTAGTCAATCAGCTCATTAAATTCCGCCTTCAATATCAAGCTAAGGGGTATTGAAATGGTTAAGCCGCGCCGTTTTTAACACGTTAAGCATCAAAAAAGATAAACCCTGCAGACGAATCCTGCGATACAGTTTGCTTAGAAAAATCCTCCCCTCACTGAAAGACCGTTTGTGTGATGTATTTAATTTAAAGGATACTTGATCGCTGGAACTAGAGCTTGTTTAGTTTTCTGTCTAGCTTATAGGAAGTATCTTTCTTATCTGGCATTAATGGTTAATAATTTGATAATCCGAGTGGGGTAGTAACACCATAGGGGAACCCGCTTGTCCGGCCCATTAAGCCTCCCCCTTCTGATAACTCTGTCAACCTGCCTGCTCCCGCCGCCCAATTAGCGACGTGATCGCCACCTAACCAGCCAACTCGTGATCGGTCAGGGCGTTAATTGGTCGCCTGATATTCATTGGTCGCACCCGCCTGTGAACTCAACCAATCAGGATTCCAGACAGCACTCCTGAGGGGGTTCACACACCAGAGGCCGGAAGCGCTGTGGAAGGCGCCCTCACTTCTCCCCATCATTCATCTGCCACAAATGGGTGACCGGATGCCGCCACCAGTACGTAGGCTGTTTGTCCTTCGTCCATTGAATACTCCGGATAGGCAGCTGAGATCCCTCGTATACAGCAAAGAAGCCGATGTCGCCTGCGAACGCACTGTCGAAAGAATTCGTCAGAAGTTCCAGTTTGATCTGCTTCGCATGTCTCCACTAAAGAAACAGACTCATCCGGTCTCTGGAGCCACTCTTTCCTCCGAGGCAGTGCAGACGGAGTGGAACTGGTCTGTCCTCTCTTCGAAAAATCAATACGTGCCAGGATTCTATCATCCAAGATCTGTCGCCCCGGGACAAAGTCCATCAGATACTTTGCCTAATGCTCGTTTAGTTAAACTGAACCGAAAACAGCGTACAGGTTGTTCCCCTCATCAGAAGCAGGAAAAGCCTGTGAAGATTCCTTTGGGCCGCAGTCGGAGCACCTCCCTTCCGTCCTATCAATTCCGTATTCGGAAGACTAGCTTCACTGAAAAGAAAAGAGAGACCTGGTCCAAAGGCTGTTCATCGGACGGTAAAGAACTGGCATGCACCAAGGGAACAAACAAACCGGTTCGGCTTCCACAGCGGCGAGAATTGGACAGTCGCTCACATACAGTGAATCTTACGTCCAAGGAGAACATTCCAGTGTTCGTAGGCGCGTCAAGACGGCGCAGATCGCTCCTACCACGGGATCAGACCATCGACACCTACTTCCAGCGACTTCTTCCCTATCCGTTATCCTGACCACAGGTATTTTCATTTTTAAAACATCTTTCTAAGTAGGAGTTATCATTAATATTCGGCATTACAAATAAAAATACATCAATGCTACACCGGTTGGCAAGGACGAGTGGAAGACGAGAACCTGTTTTGTAGCCTATGAAGTCACGCGCTGAAACTCGTAAACCTTGCCTACCATGTTGTACTATGCGCGACAATAGAAAATATAAGGTAAACTGAGTTATGCAATCGGCTAGCATGCAACTCAATCCCAAGTAAGTTCATCCACATGTGTTGTTCAGTTCCTTCTACTGGGATCTGCTCACACAGTCCTGGAAGGATGCGGAGCGGTAAACTGGTGGCAGCAGTCCAATTTTGTGTGTGTTGGGGCTATTGCCGTTTCCGGTCCCGATCGTTTTTACGCTGATAAGTTAGCGCGTATGGTGACATAACTGCTGTTTGTGCGTCTGTTTTTGAACCAGGATCTTACTGGTACTTAGCCACTTCTTGCGTAGCGCCTATTATGCATTCAATCATTTAAAATGCTTCTGTAGCACTAATGTACTGTACTATAAAAAATTAACCAAAATGAACTATCTGCAGCCTTCTGTGAACATTTATCTCTTACTGATATATAGTGCTTGAAGGAAGACTACTTAATTGTAGCGTAAAGATGCTTCAATGGTGGTACTGGTTTATAGTCATTATCCTCCCCAACAGATGTCATTTGTTGTCCAGGACCAACGCTGCCTCGTGCTATACCTTGATCGAACCGTGGAAAGTCTTCGTAAATCCTTAAATGTCGGCTTATTTGCCCATAACGAACATAAGCGGAGACATTCACACCAGTTTAATTAGCAGTCGTCGTACGTGTTCGGTCAGGTCGCTGTTGCGATAGATGTGAGAAAGTCAGTTAGACCGACCTTATTTTGCGCGCAGATATGCAGATACTGCCATGTTAAACAAGCCAGGAATTGTATGAGAGCAGTAGGTGGTAAAAATTAATCAGCTGTACGCCAAATCAACAGATAGCGGGGTTGGACGTTCAGATTTCCAACGTTATTTTCTTACTTCTGGTTGAAGGTGAGACCAGGAAAGAGTAAGTGATGTGTATCGGAAGGCGATATTTAATTTTGAAAATTTTAGCGGTGGGAAATATCGCGAGGGAAAAATCGGTACCGTACGAGTTTTTCGATGACCATTTGAGGGTGAGCGTTAGCGGCAAGCAATTTCAACATTAGTTTCAAATTTTCAGGGCTCCCAGCAACGCCTCTTCCTGTAGAAAATTAATATTCCCCATTTTCGAAAAAAATGCATGCCAAAAGATTACCTTTGAGAAAGTGCAATAACAAAGGCCGTTATTCAAAAATATAAGAAGCACAGGATGTATTGCCCACAAGAGCATACATTGTTGAGAAATTAAGTACCGGAAGCCATTAGCCTGAAAAAAAGTCGCAAGTTGCACAAACAATGTATACATGTATTGACGTGCATAATAAATATACTTATACATATAACACATAAACACTATCAGACACGTGACAGTCCATAAGTTTAACAAGCCGGTCGTTTCTCGGGCTAGTTAAAAAAACGGCAAATCCGGCAGGAAAGATATGCCGGTGAGGATGAATTATATGACTCCGTAAACCAGACACGGGAATAGGACCGTCCGGCCCATGTAGGGAAGATGGCCCTGTGCATACTTCAAGGCCGACTAAATATCCCCTTGTCTGAATCCCAACAATAAACTAAACCGTGGCCCCCACCCTTAACCCTATCACTACCGTTAACACGAGCCTTAACCTTAACTCTAAACTTGCCACTAATCCTAACCTTAAATCTAACCTCAAGTTCTTTGTAATTTGGAGTAAAGCAACGTGCATTGCGGGCTCTTCCTGTGCTCATGTCCTGCTTATTATGGATTAGTCAAGAGAATCAAACGAAACATTGACTTCAAGATGCGATCCCACCCAGCAGGAAACACTTTCTAGCTGTGTCAAGTTTTTGTGTCCCAGAGTTTCTATTGTTGCTCCACCGGTTGGAGCCGCCATCCAAGCCCTCTGGGGGGGGAGGTGGGGGCTACTGATACGGTCAAGAGGCTCTCTTTAAGTGGACCGGTTCACCCTTTGTATTGATGCCCTTGACCGCTTCAGTGGAACGGCAGAAGCATTAGACAGCAGGCAGGCGGGCCTCTGAGCTGCGGCGTATTGGGGGGGGGGGGGGGGGGAGGTGACCAGACGCGAGGCCGTTGCAAAGAGTCTTGTGGACTGAACTTGGAAGTTCACTAAGACCACAGCAGCCGTGGGGACGCGGTCCAAGAAGCAGTCGGTGCCCTAACTAAGAAAGCGCTTAAAACTCTCCTCTACATACCAGGCTAATTACGGGGTTATAAAGGTTCTTTAACCCTCCTCGTGTTGTTTATCGTTAAGTGCCTTATGAATCAGATGAAACCGACCATGTTCCATTACGTTTGGACGCATCATTGCACTTCGACTCATGGACCGTGACAGGCTGGCAGTTAATACGTGCATTCCCAGCTAACTGCGTAAATCACACTAAGAACGTTGAGCACCGAAGTTGCATATCTTTGAGACATGGGCTTTCGCTTATTTTGCAAACCAGGTGTTTGACCCCGAAGGAGCAGACAAAAATTCCTTTGAAATGAGCCCGTATAATCGTGAAAACGTGAACGATACGACACGGGACCAGGAGCCCTCCTGTGATACAAGTGGCCTTGCGCTAAATTTCGAGGAAACTGGGATTAAGGTTAGGTTTAGGCTTAATTCTATTTTTTTTGGCTAAATATGAATGTTAGGATTGTGGTTAGAACGGGGGAGCATCATGCCTTCTGGAATTTAGGTCACTTATATTACTGGGTGGGAAGGTGTGGAGATAGGGAAGGGAGAGTTCACGTTCCCGTGTTTGATCACATGAACCTACAAAGTGCTGGGAATGAAGTATATCTGGGTAAATTGTACTATTTCTATTGCATTACTAAGGAAGACAATCTCCATCTCCATCAAATGTTCGACTGTGTCTGCAACAAATGAATTACACGAAGAACGGAAGCAATACACAAGTAATACGTCTCCAAATAAACCTTTAACTAGGAAAACAATTTGGCTGTCGCCATAAGCCCAGCACATTTGCACAAGTAGCTAAATTTTCACCGAGTTCGGGATTCATGTGTAATTGTGGAAGGCTCCTTGGCGGACAGGAATGGTAAGGTCTTTCCTACCTTGCCTCCTTGCGCACAGCAAAGAACAGGACTGAACGTTCGCCCATACCCAATTCCCTGGCTGTCATTTAGAGGGAACACAGCTGGTGAATTTTCGAAGTGAGTTCTCCACTTGGAGGTGATGGTGTTAAGGGCTACATTGGTCGGAAGCTTTGCCTCAAAATAAATAGTTAAAGAAGACATATATAAGAAAACGAATAATAAGAAAATAATATAAGAAATGGATACAAGAAAATTATTTTTATCAGTTTGATGAGTATGCATTACCTAAGCTACAGTGTTATATATCATTGGGCTTTATTTGATTGAATTGAAGCGTCTGCATCCTAAGGCATATGCATAGATTTAATTTTGAGATTCATGCGTTCGGGTACTAAAGAGGCTGGTTGTTTATGCAGGTTAAGTTCGACGCCTTCTATAGTTCCGTTGGAGAGCTTTAACTTACATGTGTAGGAGGAAATATATCTTCGGCTAGCCGGAATCTCTAATATATCACTATGGAGATAATTCTTCTAAATTGTAAAAGTTTTATGGTTAACTCTGTTAAATCCTTGTCACTATGCCTTTTTAAACCGTTTGCACCTTTTCTTTATACCAGGCCCACACGGATGACTGCTCAGGATACCAAAATCTCTATTCCATCATGTGTCCTTACTTTAAAATATTTCCCAAGATGTTACCAACCTATGGGATTACGCCCATCTCAGATTCCCTTCCCATTTTTACGAACTGTTGTTATTTTTTTTACGGTCGCCGTTAATATACTTGTAAAGCTAATAAACTATAATTTTTACATGGTCCTCTGGCGTCGTGAGAAGAACCCCCGTGTCTGCCTAAAGAAAAGGCGCTCGGATTCCGTGGTTGTTTTAACTTGCGATCGGGCAGTCATTTTTTGGCCACTCACGGCAGACGTGCTGCGTTTCCATTGGACGGTTCGCCAGTGCCAACGAAAACGATAGTACTGCATAATCCTAGATGGCAGTCGTCATCCTCGTTAGGACAGGCAAGAGGGGGATTTTCTGAGATTCTTCAAGGCGTTGATTTAACCAAAAGGGCGTCTTCTCCTACATCATATGTGGCGAAATGACAGAGAAGGCCACCGTGTGCCCGTTAGTAAGACGGTTGTACAGGTCGGCAATGTTGTCTGTAGGAAAGGAAGAACATTACTATTCGCGAAAATGCGATTCCCAGGCGCTAAGACAGAAGAAGAAGAAGAAGAAGAAGAAGAAGAAGAAGAAGAAGAAGAAGAAGAAGAAGAAGAAGAAGAAGAAGAAGAAGAAGAAGGAGCGTTCACCGGTATAGGCATATTGTTTGCCATGGCCGGCCAATACTGGCTGTGCGCTGTGTCCCACTTTTGTGTGGCCACTGCCGTCATCCCCGCCGAACGCCTGTTCTCCCACATCGGCTTGTGTCGGCCGGCGCGTCCCACTCCAACTTCGTTCAGCCCGACCGCCGTAAACGGAACAACTACTCGAAACGTCAGAAAAACAATATACCTCTCCCGATTAACGCTCCTTCTCTTTCTAAAATATGCTCACTAGGAATTTCGTCAATTCTGCGTTCACACTAGGTTCAAAAACAAAAACTCGGCCTTCCAGGTGTCCAAATAAAAGACCCATTTCAGACATGTAAGGCAGGTGAAGCACAAAATTCAACACGTTCAAAGCAGTCCTTTTTATTGGATTGTAAATACACATTAAAATCTCTGCATCATGAAAAACATGGTGGCCTCTGAATTTCACTTTCATTCTTGACTAGGGTAAGAGAAGGGATCAATCCACACACTTGTATTCTGTGATAAAACGCCAGTAGAATAAATCTACCTTTTCGGTATGAGCAGAAACTATGTCTACTATCCAAGGAGCAAAGATAGCATGAATAAAGTGTCAAAAGCGACAAGTATGGAATACGCTAATATAATATTTCGTAAGGCATGACGCACTGTTTTTATATTCGAGTCATCTCTTGGCTACCTTGGAGGCTTTGGTTAGATAAATTCCCACATATGTGGTAAGCAAGTATATATATATATATATATATATATATATATATATATATATATATATATATATGATAGTGTGGGGCTCACCGATCTGCTTAAGGAACATGCATGTTCCGTTGTGCCCTGGAGCTCAGACTAGAGCCCTCGCCGGCGGTCGCATAGCGACGTGTAGCATATGATGGAATGGAATGGAACCGACAAAGACAAGGGAGACCGGAATGGCCATTTCTGGCTTATTAGCCGTCATCAGCCAGTCATACCCAATCCCAAGTGTGGCACACCTGGGATTCGAACCCGCGACCTTTGGTATTTGAGTCGAACGCTCTACCCTTTGAGCCACGGGCTCGTTGTTTTGTCGGTTGTGATCGGGAATATGATGATAGTGTGGGGCTCACCGATCTGCTTAAGGAACATGCATGTTCCGTTGTGCCCTGGAGCTCAGACTAGAGCCCTCGCAGGCGGTCGCATAGCGACGTGTAGCATATGATGGAATGGAATGGAACCGACAAAGACAAGGGGAGACCGGAATGGCCATTTCTGGCTTATTAGCCGTCATCAGCCAGTCATACCCAATCCCAAGTGTGGCACACCTGGGATTCGAACCCGCGACCTTTGGTATTTGAGTCGAACGCTCTACCCTTTGAGCCACGGGCTCGTTGTTTTGTCGGTTGTGATCGGGAATATGATGATAGTGTGGGGCTCACCGATCTGCTTAAGGAACATGCATGTTCCGTTGTGCCCTGGAGCTCAGACTAGAGCCCTCGCAGGCGGTCGCATAGCGACGTGTAGCATATGATGGAATGGAATGGAACCGACAAAGACAAGGGAGACCGGAATGGCCATTTCTGGCTTATTAGCCGTCATCCGCCAGTCATACCCAATCCCAGGTGTGGATCACCCGAGATTCAAACCCGCGACCTTTGGTCATTGAGTGTAACACTCTACCATTGAGCCACGACTTGATAAGATGGACATCTTCCATCTTCCATCTTATCAATATATATGTGACTGCCCGCGAGGGCTCTAAAGTGAGCTCCAAGGCACAACGGAACATAAGTGTTCCTTAATGAGATCGGTGAACACCACACGTTCATATATATATATATATATATATATATATATATATATATATATATATATATATATATATTGAAGCCCTAAATATTCTGCTTTTTGCCTGGCAAATAATGGCAAACGCACACGTTGCTCTTCGTTTTATAGGGGTGAGATGGCTATAAAACTAACTATTGGAAGAAAGCAGGCATACCGGTTGTAAAGACGTTATAGATTAAAAACCTTTGTATAATTACTTAAGTGCACTTGGTTTGAAACAGTCTAATGGCACAACCTCATAAGGGCAAGAGGTGTAGTCCCAGATGGGAGAAGTGAAAGCTCCGTGGAACTAAGAAAGAAAACCAACCTATGATCATTCAGTTGTGCAGGTAAGGTAGCACATTTGCTCCCACAGCCGTACTACTTCATCGAGGCTAACCGAAAAGGTTTAAAGACTGACTTCTCTGTTATGCGCCAGCGGAACATTCCAAACTTACAGTAAGTCGTATTTAGTGCACTGCAAATTCTGAATGTGAGGACGACACCGCGACTTTACCACGTTTGTTCGCCAATATGCAGCACTGTTCCAGGTAAGCGTGAAAAAATTCGAAGTATGACTGAGAAGCGTTCAGCATCCTGTCGAAAGGGCAGGATAAAATCTGTATAAAAGAATGGGGTAGCTAGCAGCACAGTCTTCCTGCGACTCCGTCAAGGCATCTCTATGCGGCATGGAATCAGCCATAAAACCAGACGGGATTACGTACGATTGCAACAAATGCGATCCTTCTGTACGACTGAGGGCCGATTAGCTCGCTAAGGCGATATCCGTCGGTTGGACTGAGTTATAGCTATATCTCTTGACATAGCCATCCCCGTGTGCTTTTCGGTCGCGTCATTTTTCTTCCAATGTATTGCCTAACATTTCTACAAAGTAAATATAAGCCAGTCCAATTTATCTGACGCCTGTAAGTATGCGAACGGTCCGTGTCCTCCGACCTTGTCTATGAAGCAGACGAGCAGTAATTATTCTGTCCCAACTGGTTAAAATTGACACTATCCCTAGAGGTCGGCTGAGACCTGCTGGCGAGTTTTTTTTATAGCGAAGAAGGCGTGCGCAGCGCACAGCTACCTTCCTTGCCCCATATACACCGTGATTCTTCAGCAGTACACAGTCAAGAGGACTGGAAATGGGTGTGGACACCTCCTCGTTTACTCGTAATATACACGTGCTGCTGTGGCCACGAGAGGTGGCGTCAGGAACGCCCATTGCAACCAGAAAATGAGGTGACCGTACTTATGTTGGATAGTGACAATTACGAAGAAAAAAGTAAGTGAAGTCCTCTGTAGTGCGTTAATTCATGGAAAGAGGAAATATATCTGTGATACAGGCCGTAGTCGGCTGAGGTCCTGGAGGTACTGTCTACTGTCAAAAATGAACTGCATGACAAAAGTGAGTGAAATCTGGGTGGACACGGACATATGGGTCGCCGTATTACAGGTTGCTTTGCACCAAAGTCCATGGGGGGTTGGGGCTAAATGGGTAAGTGTTTGGGTTAGGAGGGTTAGAGTTAACGTTAGGACACGGGAACAAGTACCACTAGAATTTTTCTCAAAGTCATCTGTAGTGGGGCCGGTTCATCTTTCTGTGTCCAACCTGAAACCTTAGTTTTAGCAGTAGTAGTAGTAGTATTAGTAATAGTAGTAGCAATAGTAGCATGAGTATTAGTAGTAGTAGTAGTAGTAGTAGTAGTAGTAGTAGTAGTAGTAGTAGTAGTAGTAGTAGTAGTAGTAGTAGTAGTAGTAGTAGTAGCAATTATGATTTGGAAAAGGAGACAGTAATCCTTGGGTCTACTTGACCGTCAAGTTTCATTCTAATTATTTTAGCCTGACTGTCAAGACTGAAAGTCCTGAGATTTGGGTTGGAAGCAAGCGCTCTGGTGTGAATAGTAAACTCAAGACACCGAGCTGCGTGTTCGCGGTCTAGTGCATGCAACGGTTACAGTAAGACCTATTGTAACAAAGCCAACTGCACTTCATTTTAATGGGTTACAATTTACTGGAAGCTGGCCTCAGTTTATTGAGGCGCAAAGGTAGGCTTGACTTGTGAACGTCGTTAGCGGACTTAGTTCAGAAGCTGGGTAAAATACCGAGGGATGTTCTGCAGTCCTGACTGCCCAAAAGCGGTCGCGTCATGAGAGGACTTTGTACCGAGGTATCCAATGTTATTCGCACCGGTATGTTGATAATATTAATTAAACATTGAACAGTTTTTTTCGCTCCTCTTTCTTTGTGTGTCGTCAATTTGGTCTTTGCCAGTTATGTTTCCCGTTCCATTGTTTTGAAGTTGTTTTTTTTTTAAATTTATAACCCTGTTCCCTCCTTCCTTTTATTGAACCTCCATGTTCTTGCTATGTGATTTTCGCCAATTCTGCCTGAATTTTATAAACTTTTATAACAATGAAAGGTATCGAGTGCGTAACAGTGAAGAGAAGCAGCTGCGATCGCTGGGACAAGAGCGTTATTCGCCTGACGTTTTGGATTGCAAATCGACACCATCCACAGAGACCATGCAAATTCTCCCGAAGATGCATCAGTACACTCGGGTATTTGCGAATTCACGGATAAATGCTGCCTAGGTACTAGAAGGCTGCATCCAGTCAGGATATGGGAATAGGGACCCCCCACCTATTCCGGGGGGCATTGCGCTAAATTCCAGCCGGTTAAGGAAGAGTTTTTGATAAGTAAGTGTTAGGGTTTTGACACGGGAATATTTAACCTTCCTGGAATTTTCGCATGGTCATGGGGGAAGGGGAAGGTGCCTGTTGTTATGTCCTTCCGAGCAGAGAAGAAGATTAGTTGCAAGTTGGTTGTAGCTGTCTTGCAAACAAACCAATGTGTCCGTCAGTGTACAACTTTAACGATTTTGGAATACTGAGTTCCCCTCTTTATGTCGGTTTTGCAAATGAGTTTTACCATACCTTTGGTTTAGATAAGGTTTGCCCGATACTTAACGGAATAATATCGCTTAGCAGTGTGATCTGGGTTAGTCCATGCTCCTCCTCCTCATCTGCCGCTGCTACTACTACTACTACTACTACTACTACTACTACTACTACTACTACTACTACTACTACTACTACTACTACTACTACTACTACTACTAATACTACTACTGCTACTACTAATACTACTACTAATCGCTTTCCGTTCGCATCCACTCTCTTCAGTATCCTTATCATTGTCACTGTTGTTCTAATTAGCCCCATCTTCGGTGTTTTCCTTTACCTGTCAGTACCAATCTGGTCAGACTCGAGGAAGGGGTGGGCAAGACGGTCATTTTGCCGTCACCCCCGACCAGCTGCAGAGGGGTCTTGACAGGTGGGATTTGCGAATAATTATGGCGAGGCTCATCCCCAATGCCCCAGGCGCGTCGTTTTTGATTCAGAGCTTATGAAGGTGCTAAGGGAGTGCCACCTGTCGCGCGGACAGGGCACACGCGCCCCGCCACCAGCCCACCGACACCCCTTCTGCCTATGCAAATAGACCGCAGCAAGGCACAAAGCTAATTGAACCACCGATGAATATTAGTTCCCCCGCTAGGCCCAAGCCACCCCCTCGGCCCCCGACTTTGTGCATCCTCTCCTTTCGCACGTGTGATGGGGTCAAGTGTCCTGCTGATCCGAAACGGCCACATTTTCGGGCTGACTCGCGTCCACGTAAGGCGCTCATGCAAGGTTGAATTAGTTGGTCTGTTGAGAGTCTGGGTGACCGGAAAACACCCTCCTATGTCACTTCGTGGAAAAGAGGATGCAAAAATGTGAGGTTATGCCGCCGGATTACTCGGCTGCAAATCTGTCATTTAAGTGCAAATGGTCACCATGGAGCTGTTCGCTCCCCCCACCTGCACACAAGCTGAAACACGTCAGTGTTCACCTATCGCATACGGGGTGCCTTCGCGAGGGTCAGTTGTCAGTCCGATTGAGCACGCCAGCCTTTTTCCTCTTCGCATGACAGTAGTAGCATACAGGGAAGTGGAAATGCCGTTCCCAGGTAGCAGGTCAAAAAAATGAGGGATACCAGAGAAAAACGCGACTGTTACTTACTTGACTAAAAGGGTACTTTAAATCGGGGATTCCCTACCTGGTACCCTGCTTTTCAGGCAGTTTATGTTTGCAGAGAACAGGCTATTGAATAAGCTTGTGTTGCGTTATCATTTATAGAATGCAAGGGGCCGACTACAGTAGATTATATGGGCTCTCGTTAGGATATGGCACAGCTTCTACAAATATAGGGCTCCTTATACCAATACCATTCGAGAAGCTAACGGCAGGTAAGTATCTGTATCCTTGGACTAATCTTCAGTATAAAATGTAAGTGGTAGCCCTTCCATCAATTTTTCGTGCTTCTTATTCAATAGAGGAAGATCTCCAACTAGGATAAAGGGACAATGCATAAGTTTTTTGCAATGAACTATATATATTCTGTAATATTTCTATGACAAATGTAAGGATTAATCAAGTTTATTTTGGAAATCAACTGCTCTAACTTGTCCCCTCACAGACAATAATATTTTCGTTTGACCGGCAAGTTCATCCTTCTGTCCACTTCTTTGGAAAAGGAGATTTAACAATTGAACTATTCTCCTTATGGTTTACCGGCTTCTGAAAATGAAGAAAATATATGGGCTCATAACATACCTGTCTGTTGATCTACTTTAAACGAACCATTATCCGCGGCAATTTTCACTAGAAAGCCCGCTTCCAGTGTACAACCCCTATGGGCTTATGTTTCTGACCCCGTTTAAGCAAAAGCTTCCCTTTGGAAACATCCTACGATACTTACCGTGTAGTTGAAAATCTGTAACCCAATTCCCGCATCCAAAAACCCGAACATCTTCGTTCTTTGCTTGATTTGGTACCGAACTACAGAAAACTGCTCTATCCAATGGTACTCTGTCAGGTTTGAGATGCATCTGATTTCTCTGTGTTGCAACAAGAGTTCCATGGCTTAGTTTCGACAGGTTAGTTAGCCACACACAGGCTGTTAGTGAGTGACACCTCATTGATTTATAATCATGCCACGCTATTCGGAAGATCCACTCCAAGTATGCATGGCCTCCTTTGGGCGAGTGTCTACTTAACCGACCCCCCCCCTCCCCTTCAGCCACCTAAGGACTGACAGGTAATCTGAATGCGCTAATCATCACGATCCATTCGCACAGCAGCGATCGCGTGCCGTCTGAAGTGGATGATCCGCTGGTCATTACACTCGTCCACAGGGTACAGGTCACACGGCTAACTGAGCAGCACACTCTGTTGTCATGTGCGTGGACTTCGCCATTCGCTCCCTCTCCTCCAAACCAGATCGAAATCAGCCTGCTTGAAGCTGTCTATGACCATTTGAAGGCAAGAGGGTGCTGCAACAAATGCTCACTATTCATCCGGGGGTCAAGCATGCGCGCTGGTTAGGCAACCTGTAGATGAGCATGCGTCGCACCGAAGACGCTCACTTACAGAGTAAGTCCTAAGGGAGCAGTCTTCTCTACACCTAACGAGAAGGGAAGCCGAGCATAGGGCTGAGAAGACATTTACTACGGCTTCTCTGCACACAGTGAACTCGACATGAACGCAAGTTTAGCCTGATAGCCTGTTTAGCCTGACATATATAATTTCCTGGATAGCACGCTTTCGAAAGGCTGTTTCCAATCGTCTCCTTCATGCTCTCACACCTGCGCTCTAGCCGACGATCTAGGAAAGTCTCTTGCATATATGCAACTTTATCTGTTACAATGTGTGCCGATCTTTCAACTGCATTCCACACATGGATCTGACGTTTAGAAAAGCTTTCTGGGGTTAGTGCTATGTTGGAATTTTGAGATAGTTCAAGCTTAAACCCACGCATAAGCGACAGTATGTCTTGCCAAAAGCACTTCGGATGGGTTATCTAAAATCAACTACCAGAAGGAGTAGTGCCTAATTTATGCACGCGTTTAAGTAGCTAAATTAGTAACCAATTGTGGAACGCGACGGATTCTACTTCCACCAACGTCCACCGCGCGCCCGTCGAAGCGAGTGCAGTCTTGGTGTCCTGAGCTTGAAATAATTTATAATGAGTCAGACTTTCCCAGTATCTACCGCACTCTCTCCTCCATCACTGCCCAGGCTACGATAGTAAGACAATGTCGAGACAACTAGAGATGGGCTCGGGCGCGGCCTTACCCACCACGCCCTTGTTCCCGCAGAATGGATCATTGGTTCAGATCGCACAGGCGTGAGAGTGCCACAGAAGCCACACCGAGAATGAGCCATTGGGCTGCAAAACTGCCTGAGGTTGGTGGTTGATGACGGCCAAGATGCCAGAACTGTCCATTTCACTCTCCCTTGTCATTGTCGTGGACGTTATTCTGCTCTGTGCGGCTGCTTGTGGGGCCCAAGATTGAGCCCTAACACACAACAGGACGCGTATGTCCCGTAACGTGATGTGTGAGCGCTTCCTCTACCGATGAGCGATTGAGCCTAACCTTCATCAGCCAGCCGATAGTTCGACCATCGATTTCGACGATGTCCAACGTATACTCAACGGAAGGGTGGTATAGGGACGGTGACTTGCGCGTGAATTAGTTTTAAGTGATAATAGCCTTGCGCTGCAGCTACCGCACTCTCTCCTCCTCCCCCACCTGAACCCGGTGTCATGACAGAGTCAAGAAGACCGGAGGCGGGAGAGGGCGCATGTGGCTGGCGCGGCCGGAGCCGCCCTGGGCGTACCACCACACCTGGCTCGGATCTCATGGAGTGGGAGTGCCATAAAGGCCACATTAATAAGGAGCCATTGCAGCCTGACTCTCAGTCCGCCAGTCAGCCACTCCACAAAAAAAACACATTGGGCTGACCACGCGGTCCGAGTTATCCCGTCAGTTGGCAACCTTCCAAGCCACGGCTTTTAGCGCACTGTGATAGTTTTAAGCGCATCAGCTTGTTTATAGTGAGGAAAATGCGCTGAGCTCTCGACCTCACTCTCTCCCCCACCCCCAAAATCAGTCCACTGTCCAAGCCGGTCAGTTGCCTGATGTGGGAGTGGGCGCATTGGCTGACGGATCGGCGTACCCGTCTTCACGCGCCACAGCACGACCTGGCCCCCATGACGCACGCAACAGGATTCACTAACTCAGGGGATATGGAGCAGCCATCGCCGTCTGACTCCCAGTCAACTGGTCAGCCACTCGAATCCGCCAGCCAGTCACCCCGCATACACACAGTGCTAACTGTGCAACATTTCAAGTCAATACTCTTAACGCGTCAAGATAAATGCAAGCGCGTCAGCGATATTATAACGAGGAATGCCCTGCTTATGTTTGAGAACGGAATCCCAGGAGAACATATACATAAGTATTAGGCATCTGCCGCACCTGTCGCACCTGCCGCACAAAGCATTTGCACATTAATGTCAGCGAACGCAGAACTCGACCTTGCGGGTGCACTGACTGTTGGCGACTCATCAAGTGGTTGTGATGACAAACCCACATCTGTGGTTATAAAGAACGAGAGATTATGACTGATAATATTTGTAAAAATGGAAGTTTGGGGCGTAAATACGTCGCTGGAATAGGATGCGAGTGGGGTTGAGCCCGGTTTAACATTTTAATATCTTTAAGGGTATGTAGATATGGTTAACTTAACCAATTACGACATAACTCGTAGTACTTAAAGTCACATAGATACCTATAGCTAGATATATTTGGCTCCCACAGGACTCCCACCGAGCCCTTCCACATTCAGCCCTGATTTCAAAACAGTACGGGATGAAGTCTACATTAGCATTCAACATTAACGATACTCCCTCATCCCCCTAGTATCCTTTGCCCCTCCAAACTTAAAATTAAATTACACTTTCGGGGAGGAATGCGATTAGTCCGTCTGCAGATCTGAACAGTTTGTCCACTCGTCAAACCCATTTACGCCACAGATCAACAGCCTTGGCGACATCTGGGGCACTCACTGGCCCATTTACATCAATGCGGGGACAACAGCCTGGTGTCCGCAGGTGTCCTGCAGTGAAAATGCCCCATCTTGCAGGTGTGCGTGTTGCGATAGCGGCAACCACCACCACCACCACCACAGCCGCCGCCATCACCACCTCGCTCTCCCCTCCTCCCTCCCCTTCGCCCAGGCACATTCAGCAACGGGTGGTGGGAGCGGTTTGGGTAAGCGGGCGGGGAGCGGGCGCAACGACGGCCTGATGCCCTCATCCATCACATTATCCGACCTTCTCAGCACAACCGCCAGTTCGAAAGTGCTACGGGGATGAACGGCTCAATTTTTGCTGTATTTGAGGCGTAGATTCCTCTATACGGATGATATACACTTAAGTCCTTATTCGTGTAGCAGTACCATATACTGGCTTCCAACCCAAGAGGCATTTCAGGAGGTCACTTGAAAAACGGCTAATAGAGGTTCTTTGGTTTCCATAACAAACAAGTGCACCAAAATGCTATAAAAATGGGGCATGAAGACAATCTAACTCTTCGAGCCATAGGCTCGAAACGATGGGCACAATTTCGGAGCTCAAGGGGAGTCGTGGTTTCGTATCCGGGGTGGTTGCGTTAAGCCCACGAGAAGACTGTTCGTTGGTTAATCCTCCCCCTCCTCCTCCTCCTCCGCCGCCACAACAACAACAACAACAACAACAACAACAACAACAACAACAACTACTACTACTACTACTACTACTACTAATACTACTACTACTACTACTACTACTACTACTACTACTACTACTACTACTACTACTACTACTACTACTACTACTACTACTACTACTACTACTACTACTACTACTACTACTACTACTACTACTACTACTCGATGGTTCAACAGTTGCGAAGGACGAAATACACCACTGCTACCATCCCCTGGTTGAGCCCAACTGTGATTTACGTGTGATTTGGTCGATAGGGAAGGGAATTTTTGTTGCTCATAGCTCACCGTCTGTCAATAGAAGCGAAAAGGTGAGCTCTAGGAGACAGCTGCACACGTACTGGGCTTCATTATGGTGTATCGAACCTCCCGTAAGTATTCTTGCACTAGAAGTCAAATTAAGAAGGAGTCCTAAGAGTATGAACAAAGTTCCGAAGAATGCCCTAATTATCGCATTATCTGGCAGCATTCGGAGCCAAAACTTTTAGCGCTCCGTGATAGGTTCACGCGTGTCATACTTAGGGCAATGCGAAGTGTACAGGTTTACCATGAGGACGGATTTGCTAACAACGTCGTACCTACAAACCAGCAGTCTATGTCTGACGAGGTTTGAGGAAGAATATCCGAAAGCAAACCCAGGAAGTAAATAGATTTAATTTGTAGGATGTCCAACGAGCTGACGATGAAGCATGCAAGCTGCGTCCATCACGTCTCCATATTAAGCATGTCACACGCGGATATGACAGTACCCAAAACCGCACAAGACCAAGTGCAGCCTGCCAGGAGCAGGCCACGTGTTAAGGGGACTAAACAACACGAACAACAACAACAACAACAAAAACAACAACAACAACAGCAATATCAACAACAACAACAACAACAACAACAACAACAACAACTACTACTAATACTAATACTACTACTACTACTACTACTACTACTACTACTACTACTACTACTACTACTAATAATAATAATAATACTACTACTACTACTACTACTACTAATACTACTACTACTACTACTACTACTACTACTACTAATGCGGTCAACCCGAAAATCCCAGCCACCACACCTACCGCGACTAAATACATGATCACAACCGCTGCCCATTAGTATTTTATGTTGGCAAGGTTTGGCAGACAACAGTGGGGGTAGTCAGTTTCTTTAAACACTGTAGTTTCCCTTACTACTGACATAATGGACAGACAATGGGGTTTGTATAGTTATCATGGAATTCATGTTCTGGAAGATTTTAAGACTTGAAACTTTTGAAAAGGCGCAAAAACTTTCCAGCAGACCAAAGGAACCACAATCCTTGCTATCCGCTTAACCTTTAACTTCGGATTCGCAATCTTAATTTGAGCTCCCACAACTTCGCTTTCTCAAAGATCAAGAGTTTTTGCATATATAGCACTGGTTACTAACGAACATTGCACTGATTGAACATGTCGATTTCACAAGTCGTCTGCAGTCATCCCGACCCAGTCATTATGCGTACATGCAAATCTTGGGGAAGAAGACATGTGCAGCCTTCACTTTATATGTCTTGACGTGGAGAAACTCATTGTTCTATGAAATTCCCTTGTGAGGAAAGTTGCCGATTGACCCAGAGTCGATGAGTATAATCTAAATTAACACTATTGAAAAACCTCCGCGGCGCACCACTTCCTGAATACCGATGTAGAAAAAAGTGACTGATAAGATTATTCTATCATTAGACACAGAAATTTCATTAATCGGACGTTTCAACTTAACCCTCGGGCGCATCATCATATACCGAAAGGGCATCGTCCGCGAGGAGGAATGACTCCACTCCTGAGTCGCCGCTCCCTCGACTCGACTGTGCCAAACATTCCATTTTGACGGGATCGGATCCGGAGGTGCTAATAACGTAAGTCGAAAGCTGCCTCGCTGACGGTCTGTGGCTCACAGCTCATTAACAAGCATAAAACTACACCCCACATCATATTTTGTGTCTAAACTGTAACCAGCGGAAAAATTAGGAGCACGCGGTTGAACACTGCTCGTGGTGGTAAAATGGGCGAGGCGACTTTCTAAGTAATTATCTTGCCCATCGCTGACACTGGTGATGAAAATCGCGGCCATTACCGACTCCGATTACGGACGACGAAGTCATCATCGCATCAAATATGAACATCGGTGATGAGTAGGGGAGGAGTGACTAATTGTGGGAACGCATGTGACTGCAGCTCATAATGCCGCAGCCCTTATGCATCCGCAAACTTTATATTTCACTGTTCCTGATTATGGGTTTGAGTGTGAATCCAAAGAGCCCGCTCGGACACTTTGTGATGTGTTATAACAAGTGACGGGCGGATCTCCCTCCTTCCTCTCAAAATACTGCAGGTTCGTCGAACCATAACGGGGCTTCTGCTTGAGGTTTTCAGAGTCAGTGGCCATCCGCAAGCGTTCATTGAACGTATTTGAATGCCAAAAAAATTGGAACGAAGAGCCTTGTCAACCAAAATCATGGCGGAGCATTCCGTACATGCAAGGGGTCTCCAAACCGTGGCTAGATCCCTTGCGCCTCTCGGAATAAGATTTGCCCAGAGGCCTACCTTAACAATCCGTAAACAAGCGAAAATGCCAGTCCCAGGAAGTACTTGAGAAGAATTAGATGCGATCGCTGGAACAAGAGCTTTATTCACCTGACGTTTCGTATTCTAACTCGAACCCATCATCAGAGGCAATATCAGATACGGGTAATTCGTACACAGGGAGTTGCAGTATTTATAGGATGTCGTCGCTATGCTACTACACACCTACGGCTTCAGTCTTTGACAAGGAACAGTGGCAGGCTAAACGTCCGGAAAATGCATATGGTAAGCATTTTTGTCCCAACAGGTTCCTTCGAGTTTTCTGAATAATTTTACTATGCCACAGGGTGTCAGCAGGGGTGACGGCGACCGGGGAGAATCAAGCCGAAATGGACGCGGTCGGTGTGGTTAGTAAAGTACAGCTCTTGGAACATTCTGCTGAACGCCAAATGCCCATGGTATTTTAATTAGTATAACGAATAGCGTTAACCAATGATTAACACTATTAGAGAAGACGCTTAAAAATTAACCTCAAGCAGAGTTGAACGAAATAACGACCATTTCTGCTCGGTATAGTGAATATCAGCACCTCGAATGATGTCTTGCCCCTGTTGAACAACCTTATTTGCTAAAGCAGTTATTTCAAATGAAAACCTTTACGACTAATTTTAGCCATCCCTCTGACGGAAATTAACGCTTACACAGGTAAACAGTTCTGGATTCTATCGACTGTCCAGGTATCTAAAGTGCTAGGAAACCAATGATCATGTACAGCCGACGCCTCCTGCGGTATATAATGCAAACCGATGAACACTAGAGATCAGCTCTCCTACGTAAGAAGCACGCTGCGGAAATCATAAAAGTCGATGATTAATTTGCACTCCAAACATTCCAAACTGGTTGCATTTTTGATAAGCTATAATTTTGGGTTGGAACCATCACTAACGCCATCGGCCTGTACAATCTGTCCCCAGAGCGGTCGTGCATCAGTCTGGTCTGAATCCATCGGTCTGTGAGCGGTTAACCAGTGCAAGGACTCCCACGTACACTCATCACAGACAACTTACATCCACACAATGTCACAGGCCTTTCAGTAAGCTTATCAGTATATTCGAACATTTGCGCATTCACAAAAAATCATCATTAAAATATCGTAGTCCATACCCCTCTCACACTACTTTGCCTTGCATGCATAAACACAAAATCCCTTCTGTTACTAATGGTTCCCCGAGAGTTTGAATATCGCGGATGATTAGATGCATCGTGTGCACCACAGCAAGGTGGATGCAGGGGCGATGACCTACTCAGGAATGAGTTTATAGAGATAGAAGACTTACACAAACACCAGAAGCAGGATTTAACGCAGTGACTGACAAAGCTAAACAGCCCATCGATGTGTGTTACACATGTCCGGTCCGCGCACAGTGAACCAATTTTTCCCGCCAAAGGCAAAGAGACGGCTTGGATCCCAACTGAGTGGAATGTGGCATAGAAGCCACAATAAAAAGGAGCCACTCATGGTTCTACCGCATCGCAGACGTAAACTTTAAAGTATCCACAACACTCAGGTCGGGTACATGGGGCGAACCGTCTCGTATAAGAATATGCACATCTCATTTACGTGAGCTGTGCGTAAGTTGATGCAGCAGGGACGAAAGGGGTGAAGCACGTTAGCCGAACTTCTTGACTTTTTCCTCTATCGCATCTGTGTCCATCTACAGTCCTATTGCTTCTGTCTTGCCAGCTGTGCGAGGAAGATGCAACGTGAGTCTGCGAATGAATACACATGCAAGCCATCACTGCACCTACCTTGCGACGCAACGGGTCTCCGAAACTGTAACTAGATCCCTCACGCCTCTCGCCAACAGGCCTACCTCAACAACCAGATAGTAAGTGACGTGGCCAAAAGAACCCACTCCCAATCAGGAGAGGTCGTCTACCGAATTCAGTGCAGCTGTGCGATGTGCAACTATGTTGGAGAAACCAACCGAAAGCTACAAATGCACGTGCATCGGTTGGCCATACGAAAGTTGAACTCAAAGCCAGAGATAGCAACCCATGCTGCGCAGATTGTCCCCCTCTTCAACTTTGACGCTACCGAAATTTTGGGCTGAGGTGACGATCACACATAAGGGCAGATAAAAGAGACCTGTTCAGTCAGCCGCCACATGAATTTACCTGCCCTCTATCCGGTTGTAAGAACCTGCCTGTAAGGAGACCCTCATGGCATGCAACAACCGAGGCAGCTAATTATCTCGGTGGCCAACGAGAATGGGGCTTGAGCATGCCAACAGTGAGAAGCCGGGCTATGCGGCAAGACAGGGTGTCAGCAGGGGTGACGGCGGCCGGGGAGAACCAAGCCGGAATGGGCACGGTCTGTATGGTTAGTACAACTCTGGGAACATTCTTCTGAATGCCAACTGCCCATAGTATTTAATTAGTATGACGCATAGCGTTAACCAATGGCTAACACTTAAGCTCTCACAGGGGACGCTTGAAAAGTAACCTCAAGTAGAGTTGAACGAAATAACGACCATTTCTGCTCGGTATAAAGAATATCAGCACCTCCAATGATGTCTTGCCACTGTTGAACGACCTTATTTGCTTAAACATTTATTTCAAATGGAAACCTTTGCGACTAAGTTTAGCCGTCCCTCTGACGTAAATTAACGCTTACACAGGTAAGCAGTACTGTATTCTATCGACTGTCCAGGTATCTAAAGTGGTATGAAACGACTGCTCATGTACAGCCGACGCCTCCTGCGGTATATAAGGCAAACCGATGATCACTAGAGGTCAGCTCTCCTACGTAAGAAGCACGCTGTGGAAAGCATAAAAGCCGATGATTCGTTTGCACACCAAATATCCCAGACTGGTTAAATTTTTGATTAGCTATAATTTTGGGTTGGAACCACCGCCTCATCCGCCTCGTGACTAGCTTAACCAGCTGAAGTACCGTTGACCAGAAAACACCTATTTCTGATACGGAAACCTGGAAAACCTGGCAGATCGGCCAGTGCCGCCGCAGATGTCTTTAGTGAGCTTCCAATGGGAGGTTGCAAGCACGCGTCTTCGACACCATGTTCTTGAACCCTCTGATCTGCTCAGTACCTACGGAACTCTATAGCAGTGTCAGTTGTGAGGGCATGGTCATTTTATGCAGATTACAAATTAAGTGCTTGCTGGCAAAACCGTAACCTTTCTAGGAGTTCCCGTCATACGCCAAAACAACCACAAAATACCTCCTTAACCTGGCCCATAGTCAACCAAGAGCTATTTCTTAGAACGGGCGGGCATCGAAACCTCTTATGAAGCCTGGTACAGCAATAGTAAAGGAACGAGAGAGACGGAACGATAACCTTGGAGTTAAATCATGAAGAAAGAACTGCCGACGCCAGCTCTAGCTCAAGCAATCTCAGCGTCACTACATCGGGCTTATTGGGAAATTATTGTGTCCATCGCTAAACCACAAGCAGTGTGAATTGTGTATAAATCCTCCACGATCTCCTGCAAGTGAAAAGCACTGGTTGAAAAGCTCCGTATCTATTTTCAGTCAAACAACTCGACGAATGCGAGAGATTCGATCATTACAAAATAAAGTACCCCACCTTTTAAAGCTGTGCGATCTCAGCAAATAAATGTATCGTGTTAAAAAAATCTATGCCAACGGCCTGCGTGGTAAACAACTTGGAGTAAAACGGCTTTAGACTTCCATATAACAACTGCAAAACCTGAATCCACGAGGCCTACCCAATGAAGTAAGTAAGCTTTTTAACTTTTTTCTATTTCAGATCACCAACTTTTCTACCTAAAAGGCCCCAATTAGCACCATTCCTGTAGCACAGATGATCTTACGTCGTAGGTCAGGAGGAGGGCGGGAGGGGGGTTCACGTATTGGTGTCAAACCCAAAAACGAAACGCAGGGAATCCGTTTAGTCGCAGATTACCTCTCTCCAAGTGGTACGAGCAAATCAGTCAGCGGAAAATTAATCAGAGTGTACCCGCGATATTCCCACAGATTATTACCCACAAGTGTCCAACACATGCTGGAGCGACAGGTGAACTGATATTTAGCCACTGCAGCCACTCTACATATGCTACTGATGTATTCAATGTCATCGACTGGTCCTCTTGGGGAGTGGAACCGACAGGTGTGCGGTATGCCAAGAATGGAGGCGCAATGCGGGTTCATCCAGTCAGTCCAGTTCAGTACCCGGTGAGCCTATATGGGTAAGGGGGGGAGATGAGACCGGTACTCGCCCCGTGGTCTACATAATGCTGTCCAAACCGTTCTACGAGAAGTTATGAGGGGGTCTTTTTACGGCCTACCTGACCTCGGTGCGGACACCGTGATTCAGACAGCCTTTGCGCCTGGGTGAAAACCAATGCAAATCACTGGCTGGCGTGGATCTCTAAACAATTCCGCGATAATGTTTACGTAGACTTTCGTATTTATCTATCCAAAAGTGACATCCCCTTGTCTAGTAGAACTGTCGGCAGATGCACTGGGCTTTGCTGTCTGCGCATTTTACTGTGGAATAGGCCCTAGGTTTGGGCTGGACGACACAATTACGGTTTATTTATCATCATCTGACCTCTAGAAGGTCAACTCTACGTAAACCCGCATAAGTGACAGACGACTGCCGCGAAAGGTGACGTCCATCGGTAACTTACGCGGGGTGAATCAATGTATGGTCAGACAGACTTTTGCAGCATATATCTCACACCATCAACAAGCCCTGATGACGAGATAATGTCAAGGCGATTGAAGGTTGGCTCGGACACAATGGTTAACAAAGCCCAACAGCTCACCTACACGGGCGATACACTACATGGTTCCAGAAACATGCGCCAAGTTTTGATAGAAATGGGTGACGGGGTCTCGCGTACGTGAGTGTATCTTAAAGGGCAGAATACCAAGAAGCCGTTGAGCCTGCTGATCAGTCGTCCGGTTAGTCGCGCTACATACTGACCATGAGGATCGAGTTATCTCTTCGACTAGTAACCTTCTAAGTCACGACGTTGCGCGTATTGCGGTAGATAAAGGGGCACGAGTAAAGACTAAAGGGCGACCACATGATCCACACCTGCGCATTGACGTGGACACTCGCGCGTCCATAAAGTCACGGTCGCCCCTGAAACACTTGAACGTGCCGGCCCTCAGGTCACGCAACACACAACAATTAGACAACCCTTGCACTTTCTACCCAAACATACTAATGCAAGTGCCACCACTGTCTCACTCCCTCTCAACACCAGCTCTGGCTTCGCAAATAGCCAATACTGTCTGGGACAGCCACTTGGATTTCTGTGCACAATAAATTCCTCCCACAAGTGCCTTCTATCTATTCCTCCCACTTGGGATTTGGCCTGATTATTGCAGTGCTCCGAGTGTAAACGCTGTTTATACGCTACAGGCACATTTCAATCTATTGACTTCCCGAAGCAAACAGGCAACCAACTACCTGGTCGAAGTTGGCCAATTCATAATAGCTGATGGGAGGCGGTTCGATGAAGTGCTTACGGCCCATCCGCTTGATGGGCCGTTTAGCTAAGGCGCCCGAGCCCTCCTTCGACCAACTTGGCATCCTCCTGCCATCGAAGCCTGGTGGGTGAAGCAGGAGGGAGTGCGTTAAATGCTGCGCAATTCTGCCTCTCAATAAAACAACTTGACAAACAAGTCCCCGGTCTTGCGTCCGGCCACTGGAGCACACGCTGAAGGTCGTGGTTTGCGACCGTCGAACTGTGAATAAAGTCATTACGGCATGCCAATAAAGGTGAAGAAACACTGAAGTTATAGCTGAAGGTGGGGTTTGCACGTTGTCTATCACGGATTCCGCATTATGCTTGCTGAGGAGGTTAGGCATTTTATTACATCGTAATCAGCCGTACAAACAGATAAGGCACGGCTTCTCCCATCGCCCAGACTTCTCTCAACAAGGTCAAAGGACGTAGCATAAGTAGAACGCGGGGGGATGGGAAAAAATCGAAGTGTTCAGCCCAGCGATTTGCTAATATTACACCTTAAATTACACCTAACTGGTATATCGACAACACATTTCATAATCCGCCGCATTGAGACGGACAAGGAGAGTGTCTACGCCGCCAGAAAATCAAGGTAGCCTGAAACTTACTACCAGTGTTTTTTCGATAGGACTAGCCTGGATAAGTTTAATGCTCCCCAAGATGGCTCCAAGTCTAGAGATACACTCTGATCTAAAAGTTTGGTTGACTTCTACCCCGTAGTTGGTTGCCCGTTCCTGACATTTGGCGCCAATATGGGGCTCGTTCACCCCGAGAAACGGATAGGTCAGTTTGCGCCCATTCCTGATTTAATCTGCTACGTGCTCTAAATTCATTAGTTAATATTTCTAATATCTAAAGGGAAACTTAACGTTTTGGCTCGTAAAACAACGGACGGGGTTAGGGTAAGGGTATGGTTTCTAGGTGTACAACTAACGGTTACTAGGATTAGGAAGATTATGAAAAATAACAATGGTAGATGGGCGCTCACAGAGCGGTTACGGGGTTCACTCGTCCCCTTGCGCCTTGGGGCTCACTCTATAACCCCGCCAGCAACCGCAAAGCGGCTATTGATATAGGCAGAATAACATTGGGAGACTTGAATGGCCATGTCTGGGTTATTAGCCATCATCAACCACCCAGATGTTGCGGCACGTGAGGCTAGAAGTCCAAACCTATGAAAATTATGAATATTGTTGGGTTAAGGGAAAATCAATCCGCAACCCAAATTATTACCCAATAACAAAACTTAGACACTAACCGGCGTTCTATTCCTATTCCTTATCGCTTAACCCGAACCCTAAATCTAATCGTAAACCTAAGTCAACTTAACCAAAGCCGGCAGGTGCCTCTGGAAGCCAGAGTTGTTAACCAGAGAAATTCCCCGGCAGGTCCATATTACCCGATTTTTTGGCGGAACAGGCAGCCGTAATTGCGATGCCTGACATATTTGTGTTAATGGCGTCGCTTGTTCAAAGTGATTCATCTTCCCAACGGGCAGTTCCAAACCTACTGGCCTTACCGTCGGACCAACGGCCCCAGCTGTTCATGCCCCATTGTAAGAGACGGCCTCCGACTTATGCAAACCTCACACCATTTGGACACAGGGCCCTTGAACGTTCCCCCAAAAAGTATGAAAGACGCTGACACTACCACCTCACTCCCTCGGCCTAGAAGCCGCTGCAGCTGGGTTCTGTGCACTATAAATCCCTCATTCGGGTGCATTCCGTCCTACCTCATAACTCGGGACGTGGCTTGAGGAGCTCGACGACTCGTGGTTCAACAAGTACCCTTGTAACTACAAGGGTCAGGTTTTGTGATTAGGGTTATCACAAAGGGCAGACTGAGAGTTTGATATTAAGGTAAGGCTTAAGTTTCACAGTTTGGGGGTTTGGATATGGATTGAGGCTGGATTTAGGCCATGGGCGAAGATCGGATATGTGGCCCCACTCAGAAAACGGGAGGCAAGGAATCCTGGAGACAAAGAGCTGTAAACGGGCAGAAGATGAAAACGGAGGGCATTGGTTTGAGATCCCAGGCAACCTGATCCCAGCCCGTGATGACCCATAACACTGAGAGGAAAACAAGAAGAAAATTTCGTTAAATCTAGCCGGTGTGAGGGCCACAAATGAAGACATAATTTAACTTAACAGCATTCATAGCTTAACCGCCTAACCTGTATCTCCATATTAACCCTATCCTAAGCACCAGCGCTACCCACACAATCCAGTTCCAACACTAAGCCGAACGTAAACTGTGAAGGTAATACTTGAGGGGGGCCATGCCAAGAAATGAGCGAAAGGTGAGGTTGGTTAACTTTAGTATACGGAAATGGTAGAAGTAGGTATTTCGTATAAGTCAAAAGTCAGTGGCACCACAAATCTGCTCATAACCAGCTAAGTTATCGGTTTGCGCCTTCGGAGCCGTGCCTTTGCGGTTTTGTTTGCCCTCAAGCTTAGGGAGCCGGGAGTGCAATTTATAGGTGGGAGGTGGTTACGACAAGTAGACTTCATCAGATGGGTTTACTGATACGCAAGCATACGACAGTTCGACCGTTGATTTCGACGAGGTCCACCGTATGCTCCACACCAGGTGGTGCAGGGACGGTGACTTGCGCGTGAATTAGTTTTAAGTGATAGTAGCCTTGCGCTGCAGTTACCGCACTCTCTCCCCCCTCCTCCCACCAGAGCTCGGTGTCATGACAGAGTCAAGAAGACCGGAGGCGGAAGAGGGCGCAGGTGGCCAGCACGAACGGAGCCACCCCTAGGCGTGCCGCCACACTTGGCTCCGATCCCACGGAGTAGGAGTGCCATTAAGGCCGCCTTAAGAAGGAACCATTGCAGCCTGGCTCTCAGTCCGCCAGTAAGCCACTCTGTATAAATACGCACTGGGCTGGCCACGCGGTCCGAGTTGTCCCGTCAGTTGGCACCCTCCCAAATGCAAGCATAAGCTGGCAGTACACATACACGACCCATGGTCTCAAATCAAGTCCTTAACTCTCTACGCACACGACAAACACTGCTCACCTGTTGCCGTGGGTACCCACGGGAAGGTGAAAGCCACAGTAGCTAATTGTCTAAATACTCGGGACTTATTCTGACCTCCATACGCACAGGACGAGAAAAGGAGAACTGCTTAGACGTTTGTGCGAAGTTTTATTTTCAGGAAAATGACCAGGTGCTGTTAAACTGGCTCAGAGATCTGATTAGGAGTTATTGACAGGTTCAGGATTTGATAGCATTGATGGGGTTCTCGTCAGGTGAGGACACACACGTCGACTGCAGAGCTGCCCTGAAAAAAGGAAAAAAAAGGAAAGAGTATTTCTTGTCAGACAATATGATGACAAAACAGGTCGTACCTCATAAACTAAAACCGGGCAAACTGAAGAGTCAGAGTCAGGATTTTTGATCAAAATGCAATAGACATATAAGGGAAGGCTCGGCCTGTTTTCTATTCTAGAGACAATCATGCAACTTTCAGTAGTTTGGCTAGTAGCTTCAGCAAGGATTACTAATATGGTAACTTAAACAGGAGATTAAACCAGGAACCACCCGTAATATGCGTGGCTTTACGTCAAATTCCAGATAAATTAGGGTTTGGTTGCAGGTTACGGCTAACGTTACATGCAGGGTTAGTGTTGGGTTTAGTGTTTACTGAAGTGATAGTGCTTAGATTGGGGTTAGGGTTAAGCTTAGAACTACGGTTTAGGCTTATGTTAGACCTAGTGCTAGGTTTAGAACACCGAAGAATTGATCTTTCCTGGAATTCTGCGAAGGGCCTCCTTTATTACTTAGATGGGGCGTTACTATTCCGTACAATTCGTCATCACCGTATTTTATTAAGAAATTAGGGACCCAGTGATAAAACAAATGAGCTGAATAACTAACAGTTTTGAAGTAATTGTGTAGATCGCTGAACTGAAGCCAGGGCTCTAAATTTTTGGTGCTGACGGTAAACCAAGACTATGAATGAACCGCTGCAGAATTGAGAATTTCGACAAGAAAGTAATATGCGACCCAACTCAAAGAACAAAGGATAAGTCAGCGGGTACTACGTGATCATACTACAGGCCAACTTATCCTAACTCTGTCCACTGTGCTCGATAAAGGTTAACATTCGTTACCGGGTTTGCAGGGTCACAAAATACTTCGTTGGCCATAGGAGGATCGAAGTATAGGGTCAAATGACAACTTTTCAAGCGGTGTCTACTAGGACGCCGCAGGAGTTTCAAAACACATTCCTTTTTTCTTTGAAAATGAAAGATCGAGCGGAGCGAGTCTCATTCTTACTTTCGTTAAGGATCCGTATAAACGGGGGTTAGGTCAGCTAGGAAGGACGTCGCGCATATTGGTCAGCGTGAGGTAAAGCCACCGGATCTCGCAATCCGCACAATTGCCGGGGTAGCAAACTATGTTAAGAGCCTACCAACACGGCACCGAATTCTAACCTTAACGAAAACAGTTGACAGGATTCGGTTTAGGTTGTCACTCTCCTTTTCTTCATTTAGCCCCATTCATTAAAATCCTATTACCACCGGGCCCGTGTTACTTGCTGACCTATCGTTTGTTACTGAAGTAGGTCACATATTATGCTCTTGCCCGTTGAACTTGTAAATGCTGAATCACCATGGGACACGCAGTAGAAGTCCAAGCTCTGCTAACCTGAGGTGGTTATGGCTGGCCCATGATGACTAATAGGTCAGAAATGTCCTCTTATCTGGCCGTCCTACCCTTACTGCACATATGCATACTTAGGTAGCACGTATGTATTTTATATAAACATAAATATTAATATTTGAGAGTCGAGTTTATAAGCAACGAATTTCACGCAGTCTTTATGTGTTTCGGTGCCTATTGCAGCATTCGAGCCTTACGGACAAGGCTGTGCAGCTACTCTAACCAGCTTTTTCCATGCAGCTAGAAGTTAAAGAATGCAATAAGACAAAGACGAAATGTATGTGGATATCAGTTGAGTTTTTAGAAAGTTAAATACATTTGAGGCTTGGAACTGCAAGTGAGGATCAAGGTGCTGCTGGTAAACATACACACAGTGTAATTTTACGCGTTTCTTTTAAAGTAAACTGCGGCGCCGTATTTTCAATTGCCTCCATGGTAGTAGCCGTCACAAAAACTTCTGCAGGGCCGGTTTGTCGCCTGAGCTCCACAGTGTCTGTCACAACATGACCAAATACACTGTGTCTGAAACAGAGAAATAAGTTATAGTTGATGGCAACGGAGGGAATTTTTCTTACTTGGAATCATCTTCCTGTTTAAGTAAGTAAATGGTCGGATGCCGTGTTGGCCTCGTTGGAAGGAAAATGTCCATAATTACTGTTAAGCTTCCCACTATTACGAATAGTACTTTACTAATTATAATAGACGTGCAGAAATTATCTTCCCCGCCAGGGTTGACAAATCATTGCCTTCATTGCGGATGTCAGCATCGACGGAACATTTTAAAGGGAACTTTGGCAAATTTATGTTCCAAAATGGGCCGGAATGAGGCCATTACTTCATACAATCGTGTTTTCATAGTCCCTTCTGCAATTTTCGAACCTACCTGGTTTCTTTGTAGACTGTGTCCAATCTAACAGTCAGTGACTGATCCCATGAAAGGTAAATCGGAATTCTGTAATGCATTTTCACATAAGTTAAGTTGTAAGATTGCTTATCGTGCAACATAGTCCCAAAAAATTGAGCTACGCCAGAATGCCAGGCTTTGAATACACATCTGTTCGGTCACCTGTCGAAACCACAGTCACTAAAACTGCCTTCATAAGTAATATGCATTTTTTTCTATATGTTTTCGATGCCTTTATAAGTCCAAACACATTTTATAGAAAACATACACAGCAATATAAATCCTTTAACTCATTTGATACTATATAGAGTCTTCATAAAATTTTATCTTTCAGTAAAAGTCTTAAAAGTGTTTTTAAAATTCTCAAGTCGTTTTGAACCCGATCTGCCGTTTAACTTGCGCACAGGGTTCACAAAATAAAAGCTGCATACTTTGCAGTTAAAAATACTATGGTCCTCTAGGCCATTAAGACGATATCGCATCGGGCTGCTAAAATCTTTTAATCCATACGAACTATGCTATGTACTTAAGTAGCCTCATTAATAAATGAACGGATACAAGGATATTTGAACAGACATCATATAGTCTCAAAAAATCTCACAGTTAGAAACTTTTTTTTAAATCGAAAGGTACTCTTTCTTCTAGTAAAAGATTAGATGTGAGTCAATACCACACGAATACAAAAAAAGAATACTTCCTGCATGTATTCGATAAAATATAGTTTAACTTATAAGGCGACGATCATTAATAGAAAAATACATACGGCCTAAGTAGTCCTTTATTGTCATGTGTGGTTTTTTGCAAGCCACCGAAAAAATATGTGTTCAGAAGCTGGCATCCAGACTTTTCAAAATAGCTTGAGATTATGTTGAATGATGAGCCATTGCAGAACTCTATTTAAGTAATCCCTCGTAATCGAAAACCCATTTCCAAATTTCGATCAACATTTCGGGTGTTTGATCACTGCCGTAGCAAATAAGGTGATCAGAGCACACACCCATCTTTCCCCAATACATCGAACTGAACTGAACCACAGATACTTCTGCCATCTACATCACCATTTTGCCCACGAATTAAGTTATAGGGAGGCAGACTTGCGCAGCATCTACGGTACGCTCTCCCTTTATGATGCAACTTGCTCCGATTGGAAGAAAATAACTAGATGCTTGAAGGCGTACTCGGGCGCATTGATTGACAAAACCAAACAGTCCGTGTTCACTTGCCACATGCAACATGGTCTCAGCTATCATCACTAAGCTTTCGTGAGTGTGACCAGTATATAACATCGGTAAGATTGTAATGAAGGCTACTTTAAGGACGAGCCCTTGCAGCCAACTGTCAGTCCTGCGAAGAACCGATTTACCTCGATTTTTTTCTGGAAACCTTCCAAGTCACGATTCTTAATGCGTCGGGTGGATTGCAGGAAGGAATTTACTGATTTCTCATGGGACGGATGCCTCAGAATGAGTTCCATTCCGTTATCCCTCTGCCAGGGACCAGTAAACTGTCTGAACCTGTCAATCAACGCATCATGGCGTTTGGCGAAGTGGCTGAAGTGGTGTACGGGCCTACGTCTAGGCGTGTCATTAAGTGCAGGTATTTACGGATGCGCAGGGACTCAGCGCGACTCGATAAACGCGTACCGTGAACCAGCCTGCAATGAAGGCCTCAAAGAATCGATACTACCTTGTCTGAAAAACCCTACGTGAGCGACTCCTTCTACCGCTTTGCAAGGTAAACCGTAAGTACTTCAAAGTAAAACGCGGGCGCTTATTATTGTGGTAGAACTAGTTTAGATGCGCTACTTCATGAAATGTTTATCGAAATTTTGAAATGTGCATTCTTTTCGAAAGGGTTACCTACATAGGGTGGAAAGATTAATTATAATGCAGCATACTCAAACGTTATCCGAGCCACGTCAGGATGCGACATTTGAACGAGCTTCTTCTAAAAACGACTAATCAAGTAGGGTGCATTTTTCTCATTGATTTTCGATCCATTTGAAAGTTAAATATATTTTAGGGAAAAAATACACAAAACAATATTCTTTCTCATAGTCTTTTGGTAGCAAATTACGTCTTAAAATTTCCTAATTGAAGGTATGGTATCATTCAGCTTTAACAAACTTATACAATTACCAATTAATTTTGAACCTGACCTGCCGTTACACCTACATTCAGGGTTTCCGAACTGCATGGTATATATATTTCGTCTAATTTATCTATGTTATGGCGAAGAGATTCCACAGTGTCCAGAAAATGTTGAAATGTATGGTGATCAAGCTGTATACTTCAGATAGAGCATTAATAAATCAACAGTTACGATTGTTTACGGGAGGACATTCCACGGCCTTAACTATCTCGTGATTAATAATTTTTTAAAACCGAAGTATGCCCTTCTTGAATAATAAAATTTAAAGAAGACGTAATTTTCTACCACAAAAGAGTATTTTCATGCATGTTTTCTATAAAATATATTTCAATTTATAACGGCATGAAAAATTTATGAGAAAAATTAACACGGCTTAAGTGATTATTTTTTACATACTGTGGTTTTGACTGAAAGAATCCAGAAGGAAGCTCGGTCCAAACCTGGCAGCCTGAAGTAAACGAGTTATGTTGAGATTAACCTGCACGATACTTAATATTACAACCTTACTTAAGTAATCTGTTCGAACCGAAAACATTTTAGACAATTTCATCTGAAATTTAATGAAATAGCAAATCTACTGTAGGTATAGTTCATTATGCTTAAAAAAACCACGGACTATTGAAAGAATAAAAAATTATCTCAAGCCTAGAAATCATGCACTGCCAAACGGTTATTGGAGCTAGCATAATTGTTATGCCAACAAACCTGGGCAAATGGACACCGCTCAGACCTGTGAAGGCAGCGGCCATGTGTACAGCCGCATTCACAGAGCAGGCCTCGAGAGCAGACGGTAGACGAAAGCGGAATTCTTGTCGAACCTCCGAGATCATTTTGAGCATTTGATCAATGATCTGTGCAGTTAGCTGAACACCCGGATCGGCAGAAACGAAACTGAATCCCTCATGTCCAAGGCCACCTAAAAAATTCTTTCTCGTGAAGGGATAACCGGTCAAATTCATGCGTGGTATAAAAGAATACCTAAACGAGGTTGCTTCTTTTTGCACAAAATGTCTTTGTTCAAATCTGCGGAACTGGCATGAACAAATGGAGAGTTCTACAATAAATCCGTTGCTTTAAAGTATGTTCTGGAGCCCACCAAATTCAGCCGTGCTAACCGTGTAGGCATCTAGAAGCAGACCAAGCTTCCCACGGATCATAGGGAGGGGGAAATTTAGTATTTGTTTAAAAATTGACGGAAAATGCAATGAAGTTCTGAATTTTCACAAAGGGCCAGCGTACTTCACATGATAAGAAATGCCAGGTAAGCTTTATAAACATGCAACAGGATAAAAAAAGTAATTCAACGTATTTCTAACAGTTAATTTTATCGTTACCTGGTCAATAGACAGCCATGTCGGTTTCATGCATCCTCCGAGTTAATGGTTTATCAGCGAGTTAAGGACTTCAACAATTAAGGCGTTGCTATTAGTCTGACATGAGCAAGGATATGGGAACTAAAAACCCTGATTCGAGGTCACAATAAGCGTCCTGTCAATCAATTCAGAGCTTGTGAATTAAAGGCAGGCGTATAAAGTGGTATTAAAGTAGGCATTCATCTTAACACTTTGAAGGCACAAAACACATCAACAAAAATGCATAGGTTTTAAACGTGTAAACAATGAGCAGAGAGGAGTCCGTGATACAAAAGAACTCGTCAGCAATGCCCAAAATTATTCCCTCACATTCTGTGCTTCCTTCAAAGTTTCACGTCAAACACACTAAACGCAAAATGCTAGTATAGTTTACATCATTTTCTTAATCCTTCCGACAATATATCCTTTAAAATGACGGAATTCGCCACTATTTCCAGCGATACTTCATGGAGTCAAACCTCGAGGTCTGCAACTTTTGCAAGACTCCTCCATGCGAAATCTCATGACGTACCTTTATAACTTTGTTATAGAGGAGAGACACTTGCATAAAATGTCCATGTTCAACTGGTCTTCATTGATAATGCCTTTCAACCAGTTGGATCTCGGTTTCCGTACTGCCACTGATTACTAAAATGGTTCCACTTCATCAAGGCACACCACCAGCCTTCAGTTATAAGACTGCCTTCTCTAGGAGACGCAACACGCGAAATACTGACTCCACGTCCCAAAATAATGACCAAAAGTGCACTACCCGCGGTGAATCTGCCCTTATTCTTCACATAATATCCCCCCTACGCTTGGAAGGTAAAGACCGGATACCACTGCGGGCCATATCGATGTGTATTTACCAATTCACTTGCTCCTGAGGATCTGGATAAATTGGCCGTACAACGAGGCGTCCGCAAGAGTACGTGAAAACACACCTGCCTGTTTGGATGGAGCTGAAAACTGATCAATTTCTGGGTCTATCCGCGCACCTCTAGTCGGTACTAGGCAACAATTCGATCCCAACGAAACCTTTCAGGTTGCTTGCCGCACTACAGAAACCTTACAACGCCAACTGGTGCTAGCAAGAGTCGAGGCAATGGCTATCCGGCTAGCGAATCCAGTGCTATGTTGTCAGTACAGACACTCTGTCTTTCGTGGCCGGGTGGTGATCACACACTGCCCCAAACCCCGATGTCAGTGGCTCACTTCGCATACTTGACAGTGGTGTGCGCTCCGCGTACTCGACCTATGTCAACCACTCACACCCTACCTCCCCCTCACCTTCCTCCAGCCCCAATTACCAAAACACGCCGACCTCGCCATACGGGTGGCGTGTGAACGAGGAGCATTAATAACCAATGGGACACTTATGAACCCTGCCAAATTCTCATATTTTCCTCCACTATGCAACTTCATAGGTCCGATGATGAATTACCGAAAACATGGGTCTGTTGACGTAACTTTTAAAATACCGATTTTCTTTCGAAGAATAACCACGGATGAAAAAGCAATAAGGGACCTTGGAGGAACAGATTTGAACAAGACCAGACTGCAGCCAATTTCCGACCTACCTGGGGTAGTTAGCATTCGAAGTCCCCTTTCAGCTGCTTTTTGTTCTGCGATGGCTTTTACCAGCAGTAAATGTTCGAGCATCTGCAACAGAGAAGAACTTTCGCGTGAGCACATAAGGGTACCGCAGGCGGGATGTTTAGCAAATACAACGTGGTAATCCCTTTAATTCACAGTAATATAAAGACCTTCTTTCCCCTTCCCACCCCACAGGTTTAACACAACATTAGAAACCAATAAACAGGAAGTATTCAACAGATCGCGGCGGTCTAGGTGCGAATCAAACCCATGACGCTCCACAAATATCACTGTGGAATTATTTAAATCTGTCAAAGTGGGCCTGGTACTCGTCCTTCAGGTGCTTGATTGACTGTTTGGGCACTCAGCTAATTAGGTTAGAATCCATGAATTTCATACGTTTCAGTAGGTTGGGCGGGTGATTTAAATAAACCATGATTGAACTCAAGGCTCTCGGTTGGAGCCTCACAGCTCAACTGTTTAGGTCGTTTGGCTGTCCGCAAGTACTGATCTGGCCGTTGTGTGTTTGGAGCCAACATAGATCACCGAGTTTTTCATGATTGAGCTCAGTCGATTTATTTGGGCCTGTTAAAAAAATCATAAAAATCGGAATTACTGAATATGGAATAGTAGCCAGCGTTTTACACTCACGTGATCCCCCTCGCTTGTCCCTAGCACTGGTGCTCGATCGGTCTGCACTAGTCCAACAACGCAAACCACTACTGTATGGAGCTCCGTCTCTGGTGGGGGCAAGCCGACAATAATCTTCTGGTAGTATCCCATTGGGAAGAGGTTATCTAATTTATTGCATAATCGCTGCCTCTGACGAGAAATCTCGAGATGTTCAACAGCGATGTTGGATTTTAGATCGTTGGTGCGTCTGCAGGGGAACGAACGCAGTATTTGGAAAATTATTGATAAATTTACGAAGAACTCTCACTATGGGCAAGAACACGGTTGCTTACATATTGGCCGCCCTCAGCATGTGATGTCCAATGGATCGGCCGGCGGGAACCAGACTCGCAAGTGTATTAAGAATGTTGCGGAACTTGGGTCGGACACTTGCCATGTGATCAAGACATGCCTCCGTCACCTGACGAATCTGTTGGAAAATGGACTGACAGTACAGTATTTACAGCATTTCAATCCGAATAAACGATGCCGATAGGAAGCCTTAAGCCTCGAACGGCAATATATGAGATGAAAGCAGCAGCCCCATTCATTAGCATCGAATTTAGCAGCTAGTATAACTGATAGGGCAAGACTGAGATTTTTCCTTTACGCAAAGATGCAAACTTTTGGATTCCGAAATAACGGAAAATCAAAGGTCTCCAATACATTACGGTAGGAATCTTTCACAATGTATGAAACACACCATTCCATGAGGTGATTAATGGAAAAACACATTTAAATGACCCAGCATATCTTTTGTCCAAAGGTCACCACGGAGGCATTATCTTTGATTCTAAGGCGTCCTACCCTAGGAGCGGTTGAAAAACCGGTTACGCGCAGCGAAGTTAAAGCAGCTATGTGTTATATCCTGATAAAATATAGAAATTGATGTCTACTCTGTAATGCTCTTGCACACAAGCCTTGATGGTCGCCCGTGTAGCAGTGCCTAGACCGAATTCCAAGTAGGAACTTAACAGCAAGGGTGGAGGAAAAGATGTGTATGGTGAAGAAAGAACAAAGGGTCATGCTCCAGGTTGGCCGGATAGGTAACCAATCAGAAGTGTTCTTGTGTTTATAACCCGTGGGCTGACGTGCTGACTCATTTGTGTGGTTGGTTGACCTCCAGTACTGCAAAGAGCACGTGCGACCGCGGCACGCGCAAGGACTGCGGGGGACCCGGTGGGGCGGTTTGCGAGCAATGTGCACTATCGGCAGGCTTCATTTGAAAGACATGTAAGCAAACGCTTAGTAAATTGCTTTAGTTTCTTTTTGCTGATCGGTTGTGTCCAAGGCCTAGACCGGCGTATATTCGTATAAGAAGGGCTTACGAATCTGCAAGACAACTTATACATTAATTGATCTTCTCAGCACTATATATATATATAGCAAATGTGGAACCGACAAAGACAAGGGAGACCGGAATGGCCATTTCTGGCTTATTAGCCGTCATCAGCCAGTCATACCCAATCCCGAGTGTGGAACACCTGGGATTCAAAGCAACGAGCCCATGGCTCAATGGTAGAGCGTTTGACTCAGTTACCAAAGGTCACGGGTTCGAATCCCAGATGTGCCACACTTGGGATTGGGTATGACTGGCTGATGACGGCTCTTGAGCGAGTTCCAGGGTGAAACGGATCATACATGTTCCTTTAGCAGATCGGTGAGCTGCACAATTTCCTCATATTTCTGCTTGCGACCGACAAAACTACGAGCCCGTGGCTCAATGGTAGAGCATTCGATTCAATTGCCCACAGTCACGCGTTAGAATCTGATGTGGTCCATACTTTGGTTTGGGTAGGACAGGTTGATGATGTCTAGTAAGCCAGAATTGGTCGTTCCGGTCTCCCTTGTCTTTGTCCGCCCCACTTAACGTCATATGCTACACGTCGCAATGCGACCGCCTGCAAGGGCCCAATTGTAAGCTCCAGGGCATAACGGAACATGGATGTTCCTTAAGCAGATCGGTGAGCCACACACTATCGTCCTATTCCTGATCACAGCCGACAAGAGAACGGGCGCGTGGCTCAATGGTAGAGCGTTCGACTCAATTTCCAATGGTCGCGGGTTCGAATCCCAGGTGGTCCACACTTGGGATTGGATATAACTAGCTGATGACAGCTAATAAGCCCGAAATGGCCATTCCGGTCTCCTTTGTCCTCTTCGTTTCCCCTTAAAGTCAAATGTTACTCGTCGCTATGCGACTGCTTGAGAGGGCTCTATTATGAGCTCCAGTGCACAAGGAAACATACATTTTCAGTTTGCAAATCGGTGAGCCGCACACTATCATCATATTCCCGATTGCAACCGACAAAACCATGAGCACGTGGCTCGATGGTAGAGCGTTCGACTCAATGAATTAAAATTGCGGGTTCGAACCCACACTTGCGTTTGAATATGACTGGCTAATGACGACAAATAAGCCAAAAATGGCCATTCCGGTCCCCCTAATATTTTTTGGTACCACCTAAACATCATATCCTACAGTTCACTATGCAAACGCTTGCAAGGGAACTAGTGTGGTTGGCCGAGACAAGGAGAAGATGGCCAGGCTGGTGCTCGAGAGTTGGTCCTCGACTGGCACACTCAACCTAGCTATAGGCTTACATCTCACCTACCAGGCGCTTCGTACAAGGCTCGGATCAGTTCGGCCAGGGCCAATAAGGCAAACGAGCACGCGGAACCGAGAGCCCACGCGCACGGAAAAGTGGGGTGGCGGCCGAAGGTCACATGCCGCAAGTCAAACACTGCCTCACCAACGCGCCCGTAAAAGGGAGAACAACTCACGAGAACAGCAACGACTGATCAGTCCGCTGGTTGAGGTGGAGGAGGCCAACAGGCACGCTGCCTTGCCTAAACCTACGCGGCTCCAAAGGGGACAGCGGTCACACGAGCCTGCAGACGTTGAACCTCGGGGAGGTCTAATGAAGTCAGCAGTGAATGGGCAGGTCAAAGTTAACGCGGCCACCATGGCTATAATACGAGGCACATGGCAAGACTGACTAACTCAAGACCACCAGGAGCAGCAACCACTATACTCTGATGATGGAAGTGAGAAGGCTTTCGAAACGTCAGTACAAATACAATTTGGTCCATGAACTCGCCCCCTCTTCTTCTTCGTCTTCTTCAGGAGATGATGAACGCAATAGATATATATATATATATATATATATATATATATATATATATATATATATATATATATATATATGAAAGTGTGGGGCTCACCGATCTGCTTAAGGAACATGCATGTTCCGTTGTGCCCTGGAGCTCAGACTAGAGCCCTCGCAGGCGGTCGCATAGCGACGTGTAGCATATGATGGAATGGAACTCTGAGCTCCAGGGCACAACGGAACATACATGTTCCTTAAGCAGATCGGTGAGCCCCACACTATCATCATATTCCCGATCACAACCGACAAAACAACGAGCCCGTGGCTCAATGGTAGAGCGTTCGATTCAAATACCAAAGGTCGCGGGTTCGAATCCCAGGTGTGCCACACTTGGGATTGGGTATGACTGGCTGATGACGGCTAATAAGCCAGAAATGGCCATTCCGGTCTCCCTTATCTTTGTCGGTTCCAATCCATCATATGCTACACGTCGCTATGCGACCGCCTGCGAGGGCTCTAGTCTGAGCTCCAGGGCACAACGGAACATGCATGTTCCTTAAGCAGATCGGTGAGCCCCACACTATCATCATATTCCCGATCACAACCGACAAAACAACGAGCCCGTGGCTCAATGGTAGAGCGTTCGACTCCAAATACCAAAGGTCGTGGGTTCGAATCCCAGGTGTGCCACACTTGGGATTGGGTATGACTGGCTGATGACGGCTAATAAGCCAGAAATGGCCATTCCGGTCTCCCCTTATCTTTGTCGGTTCCAATCCATCATATGCTACACGTCGCTATGCGACCGCCTGCGAGGGCTCTAGTCTGAGCTCCAGGGCACAACGGAACATGCATGTTCCTTAAAACAGATCGGTGAGCCCCACACTATCATCATATTCCCGATCACAACCGACAAAACAACGAGCCCGTGGCTCAATGGTAGACGTTCGACACAAATACCAAAGGTCGTTGGTTCGAATCCCAGGTGTGCAACACTTGTGATTGGGAATGACTGGCTGATGACGGCTAATATGCCAGAAATGGCCATTCCGGTCTCCCCTTTGTCTTTGTCGGTTCCATTCCATATATATATATATATATATATATATATACATATATATATATATATATATAAATATAAAAATTAGTTCATTGCTGAATTCGTTTTACTGTCATATACTAAAATAAGCGTTAAATAAATTGTTGTCTGCCTTGATTTTTGCTTTCCAACCGAAGACGATTCCTTTGGATGAATCCGAATTTAACACGTTTTTTGGGCAGCTCTCTGCTCGCACAAGAGGTCACATGTTCGGTCTATGTCTGTCGGGAACTTACTATACAGTCTTCGAAGAAGTTTTGTGACCTCTTGTGTTTGGGGATTTTGGTTCGATTTATGCTCCCTTTTTTGTTAAACTTCGCGCATCTGCGTCTACAACGCCTGGCTAATCCGAGAGTAGGATACGAACTGAAATGTCGTTGGGCTAAGGGCAAGGATGCAAGTTAAACTCTGCCTTTTCCAAGTAATGTGTTAGAAGCCTTTTCTAACCTCTAAGACCTTTCTTTTGGGTAATAACACATTCTATTAATGCTACGGGCATTTGGACATGAACCTTAGCATCTGTCAGTGAAAAAATGCAACGGATGCTCCATTAAGGATCACCATGCATGATACACAACCAATGTGATCCGTAGTGCGGATTTATATGGTTCGGACTTCAAATTGAAACGAAATCTATAACCCTCCGGAACGTGAAACATACAGGGAAGCTCAGTGATAGGTGCACTCAAAATTAGTGAATTGCAAATGAAAGTTCACAAAGTCTCTGTAGTGCGTTAACTTTACCCTCATTATTTTGGCTTTTGAGGGCTGTCCTTCCCTCTTGCCTTATGAAACCCTGGTCTATTGTGCGGAGACAAGGTCTTACGTGGCACGCATAGACGGGTCATTTATAAATGTCAGTCATTGCACCAGTGTCTGACCCCGGTCGTCCTGACTCTGTCTTGTACTGGGTCCAGGTGTGTGGGTGAGGAGCTGAGCATGTGGTAGATGCTGTGCAAGTCTGTTATCACCATGAACGAGTATGCGCGCACGTCACCGCTGGTGTGCCCAGCACACGGCGGACGTAGTTGGTTACGGCAGTCGCCCTGAAATATATTACTACTTCCTCTGAGCATAGGTGGTTATTAAATTCACACGAAACTACATCTGATGCTTTAGAAAAGACTAAAAAACCGATGAATGAAGGCAGGCACAGTGTTGCAGGTTTTTATAAAACGCCGAAGCCTTACAGACAATCGTAGCAAATACATTTGTTATCATAAACGCGCGACTGGAATCGCTGCTCTCAATGTCCTCAATGGAACTTTCGATTCATTATGAACCAGAAGAGCGTAAAGAGACCGCAGTTCTTGCGTTTAAAAGCTTGCATTACTTTATTAGCCAGAAAATAACCATGGAAAAATTTATTAATTCAAATACACAATCAGAAACGGGCGTCTTCCGTTCCGGAAGCATCGCGGCTTCCAACATTGCGTGGTTGCTTGCATGCAAGCCAACCTAGCGCTATAAATGGCATACGGTGGATGTGCTATCTCATGAAATGGTAACCGAAATTCAGAAACATGTTTTCGATTGGAAAAGAGTACTTAAGTAAAGTTATAATGCTAATTATCATACAGCATAACTTACGAGGATGCCGAGTTTTAAATAAGTTTCTTTTCGGCTGCCTTAAAAAACTACACTCTGTAAAAATGACTTCTGATATAGCATGAATTTTGTAATTAAGCTGCAGTGCCCTTATAAATTCAACTATACGTTCTAAAAAATGCATAAAAATATTATTTCTAATACTCATTTGGTACCATTTTACGTCTTCTCTAATTTTTTTACCTTTAAAGGTTTTTCCTAAAGCATCCTGTCGTTTCATGTATCAATGTTGTTTGTAAACTATATGGTTGAGCTTCACTGCAAAGGCTTAAGAGCCCTATATTGCATCTTTTTAATAGCTTTTTCAATATTAAATTTTCCTTACATGGAAAATATGCTGCTTTTAGTTTGGAAACCTTGAATGCGTGTATAGCAGCAGGTTGGGTTCAAATGTATTCATGAAATGAGAGAGTATTTTTAATTACAAACAATAAAATTTCTTCAAATTTGCAATCAATAAAACACAAGAAGGAATATTTTCCTGCATGTGTGCTATAAAATATATTTAATTTTATAAGGACACTGAAAATAAATGCAAAAAAACGTATGCTACATAAGTATTATAATTTTTGACTGCATTTGGAAAGGAACATGTTAAAAATCCGTCATCTTGACTTCATTAAATATCTCGGGATTATGCTGACGATAACGAATATTAAAAATCTACTTAAATAATCTTTTTGGAACAAAAAACATTTCGGCATTTTGGCTAACCTTTGAAGCGTAAGACCACCTACAATACCTATAAACTTTTCTAATCTCAGAAAGATAGAGAAACCCACCCGTGAAGGCATGCAGACTGGAAGAGTAAGCCTGACCGTGCCGAGCGCAATCGCCTCTGCCAGCTGAACCTCATGTGAGAAGGAGCTTAGGCTATCCTGGAAAGGCACCTCCAGACTCCAAATCTCCGTTAGTATGACACCAAAACTGTACACATCACAGGCATATGTTCTGAACACAGCTCTCTGTTCGAAGGTCTCTGTCTGACCCCGTTTCCTGAGAATCAAATCTAAATATTCTGGGTCAGGGAACGGATTGCGTGGTTTTCTTGGTGTCTACGCCGGTTGAGGAAGCAATGTAGGCGCGTAGCTGAGCGGGAGATTTCCACATAATACGCAAGTACATAGGTTTTTCGGCCACTCTAATTCGCGGCCTAGTCGCAACGCTGGAGCATGCACTATGTCCAGTTTCACCGATTTTCTTTGCACATCTTGTGGCCCGAATGCTGTCTGCATGAGGCGTAAGGCAGTTCGTGCCTCCTGGCTGTAGCAGCTCCGTAATTCGCTGCCAACTGGCAATTTTGAGTACCCATCTACTGTCCAGAAGACAATTCATGCTGGAAAGGTGACCGTGAATAAGCTGCTTACTGTGCAAATAGGCCATACCGCCAGCAATATCAGAAGCCAGTGTTAGCTTCAGAGGCTGGCAGATTTCGTACTGGCCGCTATGCAGCAACTCGAAGAGACTGCCTCGAACACACTCATCCACCACCGAGTAGTATATCCAGGGGAGAATGAAATCCGTCTCAGGGTAGTTCAACTGCCTGCCAGTAGACGTAGAAGTTCCACCAGCGTCGAAGGACTTACTGCGCAGAAATCTGCCAGTCATCTGCAATTTTCGTATCAGATTAGCCCTCACACTGGCTTTCTTGCGCGAAATGACTCTCTGCTCGGACACCTTCGACAGGCCGAGGAAAGATTGCACATTCTCGTGCTCTATCTCTAGGTAATGCTGCAGATTTTCTCGCAGGTCTTTGGCGAAGCGAGCTGAGGTGGTCATATTGGTGGGATACAGGAGTACCTCGTTGCCATGATATGTGCGATAGGCAGGCGCTGTGGAAAAAAATGTGTCCGCGTAGATCCAAATGGATTGCAGAGAGTGCTGTGACTGCCAACCGCCTGTCTGGTTTGCCAGTACCTTCTCGTATAATCTAATGTTGTCCTGCATTTGACGAACGCCGTCCAGGAGGTGACTGTCTGGATCCAAAGGTTTTAGCTCCTCCATGTCGACAAGGAATCTCCATGTAGAAAAACGGTGAATGCGCAGGTGTCGTAGCAGGAGAAGTAGCACCACCAGGACTATGACAACGGTGAAACAGAGTGTGAGAATCAGATCACGACGACTGTCTTCAAGCGCATGTGACATAGCTAACTCAGTCTCCCGCTGTTTGAGCGTAGAGATGGGAAACAATTTCAACAACCGCAGCAGACGGAGGTTGCGATGGGTCTGAAACGGGGCCGTTAACACAGGTGAGTGCATCCAGGACAGTCACCATCCTACTCGACTGGGTGAAAAGAGACCTTGACCGGAGGATTGAATCGGCCACCCGGGAATGAAGGAGCCAGTGCAGAAAGCCGTACAGTTCTACCTGTAGGCGACAGGCGTCAGTAAAGTGATATGGAGATCCTGTTTCATTCCGTGGGATGGGGTAGGGAGGCGTGTCAAGGCGACGACGCACAAATGCCCGGAAGGAAACGACTAAGGGATAGGGTGGTGTGGCCATTACAGCAGTGCCTCCTGTTTTCCCTTCGGGGAGGCCATCATTGATGAAGAGAGCAATGGCCTCAGTGACGCGGGAGACGGTGCCGTGCAGAACCGTCTGCTCACAGGTCTCGGGCGTTGGATTTACGAGCTGACCGTTGGAGAGGATGATATGCACCAGAGGCATGGTGAGTGAGTTGGGTTCATAGGCAAGTAGATAGCCAAGAGTGTAGGGGACAGCATTGACGAGGTTAACGACGCCGGTGGGATGAAAGGTGTGCAGGCTAGGATGAGCCGATTTCCAGTTCTTGAAGGTGTTTAACGCACCATAGCGTTGTTTCCACCGAAGACTGCTGGTTGAAAGGAATGCTGTGAGAACGAGGTTTGACAAGTCTTTGTCGTCTCGTAGGACAAGAATGATGCGTGTGTGCGACAGTGACAGGGCTACAACAAGAATTAATGAGCCTTGAATAGGATAGGAGACACGAGAACATAAACTCTACAAAAGCAATAGCGAAATCAGTAGAGCAGCGGTAAAATTTCATGTAAGCAGCATTCGTAACCGAAAGGCCACCAAGGGGGACAACACGACAGCAGTTATAGTAAAACCACGAACCACGGCTTCTCAAAAACCATTGGGCAATATCGTCATGCGATGGAACAGTGGAAGAAGATTCTCCTGTTAACACTGCGGGACAACTGCGGGTAGAACGCAGCCCTGGAGAGGGGCTGCGGTGTACTCCGCAAATTTTTACCATCGCAAGATTTCAAGAATTGAAAATAGATTGCAGTTTGTGGAATAGGATTAAATAAAAAGGATTTCCGAACTTGGTTCATTGAAATTGAGGCTTCAATTTGGTACTCTTGGCAGGATCGTCCTTTACTGAATAGCTATTATAAAGTAAGGCCATATAGGAGTAGATTATTGTCGAATTAGAAACCTGTTCTTGATTTGGGGCCACGACCTAGTAACCTCGCAGGGACTCAGACAGGGATGATAGAGAAGTAATCATGTGGCTAGCCGATGTGAGAACGGAATGGATTTTCAGGCTTATTGGACGTCGAAAAAAGCCAATTGCCAAACCCAGGCCGGACAGATGTGCAATCTTAGCCCAGATTAGCAGTTTAAAATTCTACCACGACTTCTACAAGAAATAAGTCCTATCGAAGATTGAAATCTTCACTTGCTCTTACCAGTCCCCAGGTGTCGCCGACAGAACGAAGAGCACTTGAGCAACTGAAACTTCATTCGAAACTAGGGCTTCATCGGCTCAGCCGATGACGACAGTGCGCCCATCAGAATAAGAACACGCGGTCCCTGGAACGGGAAGTTTAATGGTTTGACGCTTCAGCTTCTCAGTGAAAGTCGTAGATAAGTTTAGCCGAGACACACAGAGTGCAGTATTTGTAGGACACGTTTGCCATGCGGCCACATGTGTACTATAATTAGCAGCTCTCGCGACTATCGCTGTGGTTCGTACTTGATGCAATGATTGCTTTTCTGTCAGCATCCGAATCCTTAATTTCTGCGGTTTCCTTATGTGTGTGGGATGTTAGTGTGATCGTGACTCGGCTATTCTGATCAGCGTCACTGGAATTGTTGTTCTAACGTGACCTCCTACGTGGCTGATTCCCAATTCCAGGCAAAATCACAGCACAGAATTTGGACACATTGCTTTAAATCGGAAGAGAAAGGTGCTGAATTGCAATGGATTTGACGGGTACTGAGAGTGAATGGCTACCCGCGCAAGTTTGTCGAACCGTGCATGCGCAAACGATACGAGACCACATCCAACTAGCTCCGAATTTTGGCCAGCTGCACGTACGTGAAGTAAGTTCTGGAGGCCGTCAAGCGCCTTCTCAGTTCACTTGCAGTTGGAGTTGTACACAGACTGGAGGTAACCGTCAGACGCCAGCTCCTGAGGCCAAAGAACCCACTGTCACGACAGGAAACGTCTGTAGTCGTCTAGCTGGTGCAGGTGAGGACAAAGCAACTACGTCGGAGAAACTGGTAGATTACTCTGGACGTGGATGGCTAAGCACCCATCAGAAATGAGTGCAATGAGGGGCTGGCAGATAGAGGTTCGTTCGACGGGAACCACGCATATTTGCCAGCCTTACGTGGCCCAAAGTTACCAATGAGATGATAACCATGTGAGTCGCAAACGGTTAGCGTCACGCTTCTCAGGCCCGTAGTCCATTAACAAGCATAATATCCACCCGCTCTCATATTCTGTGCCGAGACTATGCTTGAGCAAGGGAATCAGCCACGCGGGGAGAAAGCGGGCGACTAAAAAATTTCAGCGATAACGAGCCAATTGGCCGAGTAACGGTCATGCCAACATCATAAGCGGCTGAAGGAAGCGTGGTCATCAACGACTCAAATGAGGACTGGCAGGTAGTAATTGCATCACGTACGAGCTCCAAAGATGATCGCGCGAGCCGCCAATTATAGTACGAACATGGTTGTATTGCAACCGCGCCCTAAATATACTGCACTCCTAATGGCTCCACTTTCCTTAAATGCGACTGTTTCTGGTGATGGATTTGAGTGAAGATCTGAAACGTCAGGCTCCAGTGATCACATCTGCTTATTGTGAACTGCTTCCTGGAATTCACCTTTTCGCTTCCATCGACAGCTAAGTCAATACTGCCCATACCCTGGCGTTGCCGAAAAGAACAATTCTGACATCGATTGAAAATAAAGCGACAAGTTAAGCATAGACGAATGAGAAGATATAATTTCCCACTTTTACCAGTGGTATCTTAATAGAGGGAACGTGCGGAAGCTAATTATGTGCCCGTCGGTAATATATGCATTCTAAGCTACCTGACAAACCACGATGGCAAGGAAACGAAATCTATAGCACAGCAATTCGAGCTACCTATTTTAAATAAGTAGAAAACATGCTAGCGTAAATACGAGCGGGGTGCTAATATCCCTTAACAAACTTATACGAGGGAACTTGGAAAAGAAACATTGCGTTCCCGTTCATATTTTCCCCTTTTTAACTAAAGCAACAAAAATTTCATTGATGCATCCTGATTTACTACTGGAAGCTCTATGCAACTGTCATCGCGTTTTCTGTCCGACTGTAGATCGATGAACGAACACATTAAGAACGTTACCCGAAGGCAACGCCAAACTCATTAATACCAACCGAAATCCACAGAAAAATCAAGTTAATACGCCTAGTCTTATAATAAGCTCAGTTTAATATGTACACTATCAAATGCTGATGTTTCAGCGAGAACGTGTTCAACCACACATGGCCAATGAACTCCGTACATTTTGCATAATTAGATATAGGAAGCCCAAACTTTATTTTTCCGCAGGAAGTTCATGAGGAATAACATTTTGTAACAAACACTGCAGTTGAAAGAACGGAGTATTTCCGTCTGAACGAACGCACATTTACTTTAGCAGTTAGTAGGTGTCTGGGTTTGAGTGCTAAATATTCCAATTGCAGCAATTTCCTTTCATACACGTTGGAATATCCCTTGTAGGAACGCAAAGAATATACCAGAACTTTCACGCCAAGTTCCCATCCCCTGGCTTTTATGAAGAGCACGAGCTTTAGAAGATTAAATATCAAGTACATACGTTTGATATGAACTACCGCATACTTTCGAACAATGGGTGCATGACGAACGCAATTTTCTATCTGGCGCTTAGTTGAATTAAACTTTTGGCTACGCTTTCTTGGAAAAAATGCAGCTGCCAACTAGGCTTGTGATTAGATGGTGCACTAGCTACCACCAAAATTATGTTTTACTGCGATTCAACCTTTTGGGTCTATATGAGCAGATTTTTGACAGGTTAATTTGCCACAGGGATTGAGGGTCTTGGGAGTTTGCTCAGTCCTTATTTTAACCACAAATCTACCGTTGCGATCTGTTTTACTTAAAAAGTATGAGGGCCAGGACAGCATCTTGTAAGTTTAGGCGGTAAACCGCCCATTATGATCCTCAACAAGCACCCGGCCAGCTTGGAAAGTGTTGCAAAGTACAGAAGTACGTGACAGTAAACAATATAGCTCCCAAACTTGCATGGATTGAGTTTCCGTATCCGCGGATCATCCCAGTAGATTAGAGATCCGTCATAGATACCAGCCAGCTCTTTCAGACCCAGAACAAGCTCTGAAGCCTTGATTGGTCCGGGCAGGTTGTAAACAAAGGAGAAAGCACTAAAAGGGAATGAGTAAAAGATCCATTGCAAGCAGGAGACTTAGCATTTTTTTCAAAAGAAATCACTGCACTGGAAATCCTAAAAAAATTGGAGGCAAATGCCGTCAAAAGGACAGGTTTACAATCAGTTTCTCGGTACTCGTTATACATTACCAGAATTGCACGATGGACGAAGAATTCCCACCATCATCATCATCAACTCGCTGACATGTTAAAATTTAAGATGAATTTGGGCATAATAAGCTTTTAAAATCACAGATGTAGTGACCTCTTCTACTAATGAAGTAAACCGGTTTAGGAACTATTGTGGATGCTTGAATCCTGTTAAAAAATTTTACAGTACATGAATTGGAACTCTTCTAGAATTGGATGCTGGACGTCCACAAAGATATACTTTCTGGCGGTGGGTTTTCAGAAGCAGATACTGTCGCCACCAGCTTATGCTATTGTGAAGGCCTACCGCTGTCCCGCTTTAATTAAAAATTGTTTCATTAACCTGTTTGCCAAGCCACGGGACTGGGAACACCTTCCCATTCTGGGTGCTCACGCTAATTCCGGAAGAAATTAGTGCTAGCGTTAAAGTTAAGTTTAAGGCCAAAGATAGCGTTAGGTTCAAGGTTAAGGTTAAACTAGGACTAGGTTTACGGTTAAGATTAGAGCTCAAATGAGGGTTTGACGTATGTTTAGGTTAAGAATGAGGGTTTGGGTTACGGTTGGGAGACGGAAACCTTATGCAATTTTAGGCATGACCACCTGCATTACTGGGGTTCTTAGGGACACGCTCATGAGTTTCCTCTGCTAAGCGTTAAGAGAAGAGTTGAAGTTAAGTTTAGGGCCAAAGACGGCGTAAGGTTCAAGGTTAAGGTTAAACTAGGACTAGGTTTACGGTTAAGATTAGAGCTCAAATGAGGGTTTGAGTTGTGTTTAGGTTAAGCATGAGGGTTTGGGTTACGGTCGGGACACGGAAACGTTATCCAATTTTAGGCACGACTACCTGCATTACCGGGGGTTCTTAGGAACACACTCATGGGTTTTCTCTGCTAAATAATGATTATATGAGGGGATGAGTGGGATAAACCTCCCAATTGCTCATGTTAACGCGAATTTTTCAGCCCTCTGTCACCACCAAACGGTCTTGACAAGGCGTTAGCTGTATTTTTGGGACGAATCTGGACACAGCCGGGGACTGTTCTCGTTCAGTCCATTTATCGCAATTCAGGAAAAAAATAGCCCTAACTTTGGGCTTCAGTTCATGTATGACAGCATCCGGTAAATGAAGGATGTTGTCGGCCAAAATCCCAGTTTTTTTAAGAACGCCAGCACGAAGGGAACATCACTGCCACAGCCATCTTCTATCAAAATCCAACATGGAAAGCAGCGAAAGAGATTTAACCTAAGACGAAGCGACTTACGCCATTGCAACTGGGATAACTTGGAGGTTGTTGTCCAGGCTCGCATTGGATGGCTGCAAGGAGTCCACAGTGAGGATGGCCTTATTACGCTCGAGCTCTTGCAGGATAGTAGTACGTCCGTCAAAGTCCATAGGTATTTGACTACCCTGCAGCTAAAGGCACGAATAAGCAAGCTGGAAACGGGGGTGGGACTTCCCTTCTCATTTATTAGTACGGGATCACAGGTTCGGAGGACAAACGAAGCCCATGTGCCTACTGAGTAAATGTCCTTTAATAGATCCCTATTCAAATTCACTTCTCTGGAAAATTCCGAAAATCGGAGGGAGTATCGGGAGCTATAAAATTGTCTCATCTTTTAGGTTAACAAAAGGGATTCTGGAGTCACAAATCAGCTAATTATTTGAAACAATTCATTGATTGGACCAAGTTGGGATTTCTTCAATGGAGCTGAAGCACTGCTTGAAAGTACTATGCTTTATCTACCGAAACAGATAAAAAGCTGATAAAGCCATGCCCGGGCAATACGCCAGGTGGGGAAAGATTTCCTAGCGGAGTGCTTCCCTTGGTTCGTTGTAAAATATGGGGCTTAAGGTTGTAATCTTGCAAATGCACCTGATCTTGTCTGTCATCATATCTCGCTATTTTTTTGCAGTGTTCTATTCAAGCTGATTAATTGTTGTTGATATCGCTCCACAGTAACAGCTTCAGATGTCTTCAAAAAGACATAGTAGGCTCCTTTTCGGTTTCATCAGATTCACGATGCAATTTTTGATTCGGGGTGAATTCTGCTTTGGTATTGGTGATGATGATTGGTTCTGCGTCTTTAAGCGCTTTGCGTTATGGATTATCGTAAAAATTAAATTTTTCGTCATCATTCATGACTCGATTCAACAATGAGTCCCTCGAAAGCCATATTTCAGATATGACTTTACACTTTTCTTGTTTACTTTCATTCACTTCACGCAGCTCCCAAATTCTTCCCTTCTGTGCCATTCCCAATGTCTGTAAACTTTTGCCAACCCATTTTACTTCTGACATTTCCTTAAACATTTTAAATGGATCATGATCAAATAAAGTTTCAAATTCTTCCTATCAATGTTTACTGGCTGTCCTGAATGTTTCTTTTCTTCTATGTGAACATCATCAACTTAAAATGTGGAAACTATTTTTTTTAGATTCTTTCAGATAGGTTAGGTTTACCATAAGTTTCCTCAATTAGGCAAGGACTTTCAAACATGATGCGTAATAAAACTTAGTATGCAAAAAATTGTTCAAGTTTATTATAACGCATGTGATGTTGTTCTTGGTTACTTTAAAGCGCTATCCGTTAAAACAGGTAAAATACAACGTGACAAATTGAATACGGGGCATAATAATTCCAATCAGAGAGGGTAAATGCGAGGCAGCCAGATAACTATGAACCTTTTCGGTACGAATAACAATTGATAGAAAATATTTTACCGAACGCTAGTTCCTCAGCTGCAATCACATTAGTCATGGCTGTCCTCAGATCATTCACACTCATGCTCGTAGAACTAGAAGATCTTAGAAACCCGTGTGTTTATTTCCTGCTGGCTTAACATGACGGTGCCAATCTTAGTCCCAGAGGACGTGACTCAAACATCTACCAAAATTTTGAAAGTCTACACCAAAAATTCTCACCTGTCCACCTGTCGGGAAATTACACGCATAGTCCGACAATATCTACCGTATGCTCCACAGAAGGTTGGCGCAGGGACGGTGACTTGTGCGCAAATTAGGTTGAAGTGATAGTAGACTTGCACTGCATCTACCCCACTCTCTCTTCCCTTACCCGTCTGTGCCCGGTGTCAAGATATAGTCAAGAAGACCGGAGGCGGGGTCAGGCGCAGGTGACTCATATCCCACGGTGTGGGAGAGTGGGGTACGGCATGAACCTGCACCTATGCGTGCCCCTGTTGGGAACGCCCCCTCCCCCACCCATGTTCAGCATTTGTTATGGGACCGCATCTCTTAAAAATAAGGCCTGCTGCACCCTTATTTGGCCCCCTTGTTGGTCCAGCACATCTACCACGCGGCTCGGTTAAGGGGCACTAGAGAATAGGTAGTGCGTGGCACGCATAGACGGGCTGTCCGAAACCCCATTCAGGGAAGAATTTGGGAGCTGCGTGAAGTTAATGAAAGTAAACAAGAAAAGTGTAAAGTCATATGTGGGGATAGTAATCCCCAGTCATGGATGGACAAATTAATTTGGCATTGCGGGCTGACGCAGTTTTTGCGGGATATACCGCACTCCTATAATATACTTGAACACTTTTTTGCATACTAAGTTTATTACACATCATGTTGAAAGTCCTTGCCTAATTGAGGAAACTTATGGTAAACCTAACCTATCTGAAAGAATCTAAAAAAAATAGTTTGCACATTTTAAGTTGATGATGTTCACATAGAAGAAAAGAAACATTCAGGACAGCCAGTAAACATAAATATGAAGAATTTGAAACGTTATTTGATCATGATCCATTTAAAATGTTTAAGGAAATGTCAGAAGTAATATGGGTTGGAAAACGTTTACAAACATCGGGAGTAGCACAGAAGGGAAGAATTTGGGAGCTGCGGGAAGTGAATTAAAGTAAACAAGAAAAGTGTAAAGTCATATGTGGGGATAGTAATCACCAGTCACGGATGGACAAATTAATTTGGCATTGTGGGCTGATGCAGTTTTTGTGAGATGCACCGCACTCCTCATGTGGTTTTGGCTTTTCGACTTAGAATGAACTATCTGCGCACCTGGAGACAGCATCAGATGAAGGACTTTATCTGGAACTGGCAATTTTTGCAACCTTCAGTTATGCCACACTGAGGGATAGATTAATTCCTGAGAGCCACAAGTTTCTCCCAGTCCAACGATTAAACGCAGGTTTTCTAGTGACATGTAATTAAGTGGGAAAGTTGTTTAATTTGCCGCCATTGAGTCCCTATTTAGGATCCAAATGTTATCGTTAATGACGTCTCTTCGTGGAAGGATTGAAAAAAGCTGTCACCATGACAGTGCTGCCGACCAATGAATAGCGAAGAGGCGGGCGTTATTCCCAAAAATGAAATTTGTCAAAAAATCTCAGCAGATGATTCAAAAATATAAGCGGTTATTTGGCAGATACGCCAATCTGGTAGCAGCATTACTTTGTATGTCGGTCGCAAAAGTTAAAGAGGGTGTTTTTACCTAACAACATGTCGCCGTCTCTAATTACTTTTTGGAAGTCAATTTTATCAAGGGTGAATCAAGTTGCGTTCGCATCTGATACAAATACCCGAAATGGCACTGATTTAAATACGATACCGGTAAAAGAGGAAAATCAACAGTTATCACAGGAATCATAAAATGGTTAATATCTAACTTCTTATACGAAGGAGGGCGTTCTTAATAATCTTTGTCTGTTGGTCTGTAAACATCAAAGTCCTGCCGGCGCGATACGCACAGAAGAACTGAAAACGAAAAAAACTAGCATACTTTTAGCTTCTATCGTGGAATGTCTAAATAAGAAACAATTTGAACAAATAAGGGGCAAGTGTAAGGAAAAAAAACCTACAAAAAATATGGTTGGAGAAAAAGTGATTAATTACTTATTCCAAAATTATTTGTGGCATGCTAAACGCCTATTATTTCGTAAATATTCATCAGCATGGAAGAAGGTTCACAGATCCCTTACCTTTCACAAAACACTGTTCCTATTTTAAGGCAGTCAAGGTAGGTAGTATGTTCTAGGGTCAACTACTCTGCGTTAATGACAGGATGCTTTGCATTTTTAACAGTAAAAGTTTGATCTTCGTGTCAGAGACCTGCTAGAACCCGGTGAGGGTTTCTTCCGCACTCTGAGGCAGCCAAAGAACCAACTAATATTAATAAAATTCGAATTATATTCGCAGATAAGTAGAATTAATGTGAAATTTGTGAATGGACACCTAGCAAGTGCTAGCAGCTATCGAACCGTAACGCTTTACCAAATTACACCACATCTGTCCAGAAACTAAGAACATTTGCTAGATCCTACATTTATAGGCCTAGTTAAGAAGAAACCTTGTTTCACCTTATTTTTGACATATCCGGAGTAGCAGTAAGAGTGAAAGTTTTCATCTTGAATCTCCAGGAGTTTTGGTCAGGGGTCTGATATTATTTTGGATAACACAAAATTTTATTTACCAACCAGAGGCCCATTATTAATTCAAACTTTACAAAATCATTCCATGGCTTAACTTGCAGACACCTTCCCCTTGAAAATGTTAAGTGAATAGACCCAGATGATCGGTGTAATTGCAAAAGTTTGCTTATACTTTTCTGATTGTTTTACAATAAATTTTACCGGACAGTATTGAACCTTTCAGGTAGAGTCGTATTTCTGCATTCAGACCGCTTGATCAGCTGAAACCAAATTGAGCTGTCCAGGGTATTTGTGAATATCAGTGTTAGAGATTGCAATTAGAAAACACACGAAGAAAAGGTTATAACAGTTTAAGAACACTTTAAATGCAATTTATTGTCCATTTTATAGAAGAATGCGCTGAATCCGGCTTTGGCTTCGGAACGAAAAGAGTCGCCGTGGTCACAGTCTGTCAGTGTCAGGCTTTAACTCACATTAATAGTAGTAATCTTCAGTCTAATCTGGGTCAGGCAGCATATGCTCAGAACTTAAAACCGCCTTCCGTATCCAGCGATTGGATTACGTCCTTATCTTCGAGCCCAAGTGTAGCCCAAGAGAATTTCAAGAGGCGTAGACGATTCTGCGAAATTAGACATAAACAACAAATTAAGCAGGAGCAAAGTCTTCCAGTCTCTGCGAGACACTTCAACTCTACCCTTTCATTTAGCCACAAAGTCGCAAAAAGTGAGTTAAGGTAATTGTTGCATCAAACATTTTCCCAAAATCGCTAAGCCGGCGCCAGAAAGCCGCAAGAGTCGGTAATGCCCTGAAGTTATTGGAAATCGTAGTTGGTGCCGTTTATTACATCAGATATATATATGAATACACCCGTCAGTACGCTCCTGAAAGAATAACCGATAAGGACGAGGTGCATGGCTCCACTAACTCTTTACTTCTAAGAGATACTTATTCAGATCATTTGGGTAGGCTTGATTTACTTCCACTTTCAATTTTGCTCTTTCCTTGTCACGCCTCCCCTACCTGTTAGGCTTAGGGTTAGGTTTCGAGGTTAGGATTATGGCTAGGATTAGGATTAGGCTGAGTTAGGGTTAGGGGTTAGGTTGTCAATGTTATCAACTTCAGTCACACCTTCAGTCGTGAACATCACGAGAGTCGGATTCAACCATATATTCTTTTTACTCTCTCCTTCACTGTGATTGGTCATAAGGGACTGGGATACCTTCGCTCAGAATATCTAACCAATGTCCCGGGTTTTCGTTTGCCACCCATTTATGGCTTCTGATTTCCAGTATTTCAAATTAAATGCTCGAGTTTTTGCGTTCTATTGGTATATTTGAACAAGGTAGGGGAGTAAACGTTTTTTTTTAAAAACTTTTTCTTCCCAAAATTAGCTATATTCCAAGTTGATTTGCCCAACCCACAAACCTCTATTCTTCTCATCGCCACATTACAGTAGTCATGGCCTCCCGTTTTTTCCATGGGGCCAAACATTTGATCATCACCGAATAATCTGTTAGTAGCACATTATAGCGGAGAGTTAGAGCCATATAGTTTATATGCGGTATCAGTCAAAGGCAGAATTCGATGGAGAAGCAGTTATTTCAGAGCAGGGAACATAGGATCTCAACTAGAAAACCAGCTGCCCAAAGATTTTTATTCACCAGTAAGTTCCCTAATAGATGCGTACTGTTCCAATGGAACTAAGTTTCCAAATTTAATCAAAAAATCTGCAAAAGCACACACTGCATCACTCCTTCAGCAGAAAGGCTGTGATAACTCGACAACCCCTGAAAGTGTTTCTAACAGAAAAAATGCATTCTCATTTACCTAAAAAGGCGAATTGAAGTGCGAATTATTTTGCATGTCTATTTGCTCCTGCATAAACTCGAGTAACGTAAAGATTTAAGTGCTCCCTTTTGAACTAAAAGCTTTAGAATAAATTTTGATTGAAGATACACGAGCGACAGAGCACAAACCTAGCTAATTGCTGGGCAACTCCTTCCCCCTACCCCTCCCTCTGCCCTTCCCTCCGCCTCGGACTAGACTATAATCCCTGCTCTCTGAACCCTCTCAGCCCTCTACATCATACCTACTGTTTATTGGATGTTTACACTTGTTTTACTCTACCCTTATGTTACTGTAAATGCCTGATGATGAATAATCGAAAGCGCACTTTCGCCAAACTTGAATTCTTAAATACCTGAGGTTATTGGCCGTATTTTAAAACAGTAGATACTTGAGAGAAATTCCTGTTTAAGGGCATTTTTAAGAGAAATGGTGGCTTAAAAAGTTCAAAAGGTCTGTAATCCTAGTTTTGGTTATGGACAAAATTCCGACCTCTTATATGAACGGTCCCTCGGTAAGGTCACTTTGACGTATTCGGATTGCAAACGGGAGCCTGTAGAAGTATATTAACGAAATATGACTGCTTGTTTGACTCCAAAGAACTCGCTGCTGAAATATTATGGTTGAGCTTTACTTTAAGCACGTGGTTGGAATTCAAGCAATCCGAATGTTTTAGCGTCAGCACCATGAAGCGCTTTAGGATAGTCAAGCAGCAGCAAATGCGCTTTAGGATAGTCAAGCAGCACCATGAAGCGCTTTAGGATAGTCAAGCAGCAGCAAATGCCGTTTCAAGGAAGGCGGAGGGTTTTCTCGCGCGCAGTGCCCAAAAGGTTTGATATGTGGAATCAGCGCATTGCATTTTAAAATTAGGAAGTCCTGATTTCCTGTTCGGCCACGCATAAAGAGCCCTACGGAAGAACACCTGGCAGCAGAGGAAAGCTCATCAATCTCACTAATACAATGCAAGCAAATATACACAAATATTTTGAATACTAGTGTTGAAAACAAAGGATAGTCCTTATTTCAGCCCTTAACTTATAACTGTCCAGATCATTCATATGGTTTGACTACACGATTTCGTATTACTTCATCCACTATTTCGAACCTAGATGGTGGGAGCCAAACGGGGGTTTGCCACTTGTTGCCTGTTTCAATTCATTTTGGCGTTCCTTTTCAATCTGCTCGGAATCTACTTAAACGCTAATTGCTATCAATACATACGTTATCAGCTAGGAAACATTACTTCAATGGTGATACGTAAATAATAATTCTTGAACACATGCTAAGCTTAAGTTACCTACTGCAATGCGGTGTTTTCAACTAGAACTCTTCCCATCACCGCTAATGATATAGTGAGCAGTGTACACACCTTAACTGAATGTCGATTCTTGGGACGTTTCTACGAATTCTGCATAAAAAAGTGTACACATGTTTCATAGTTCGGTCGTGTGAACTTCGTTGTGAAGCAGATACAAATCTTTGGGACATAAATGGGGAAACGTCCAAAAACGTCCAGAATCACTGGTCTTCTTCCATAAAGTATATAATGATTGAGAATTTTACGTAAAATATTATTCATCTTCTAGAAGTATGTTTTAAGAGACATGCTTGTGGACAAAATACCCATAATAAATCAGCGTTAATTCCTTGCTACTGTACCAAATACTTAACCCCAATAAACGCCGAAACTCAATAGAATTAGATTTTCTCGGTCGTATAACGAATTTTTCATTAGTTATATCACAATATTCACAGTGCACCACGCGTCCAAATTAACTCTAGACCATGGTGCATATAATAATCTTTCCCGCTGAAATCATGACCAGAGAGTTTCTTGCCTGTTTCATAGCTTTCGGCACATCCTAAACCTAAAATTTCAGAATAGATTGCCGAGCGTGGTTATGCCAGTTTATTTTTAGTTAGGTACGCTTGTAATTAAGTTGAAGCCAATCAAAATATTAACATAGACTTATGGAAAACTCGGCTATAACACTGGTCTCCGTTAGATGAAATCCAACTTATTCGTAAGCGAACCATAGGTTACCGCCACTACATGTCTACCTTACTAGTCGATACTTTCTTTTGAATGACTTCAATGCACCTGTAAGGCGGCACAATGCTATGTTAAGTAGGTGAGGTTTCACTAATTCAATAGAAAGAGTTTCTAGCTTCCTAGAGGGGAAGCAGCGCAGGTCACCAGTAGATAGTTGTGGCCTATCATTATCATATCCAGCTTGCGCCTGTATGGCAAGACCACCATGACATAGTGGTATGTATCTGCTGCAATCGTACAGCAAGAAGATCTCGCAGACTACTTTAATAACAGGAAATTAATATTGCCTGGTAGGAAATAAAAAGGATAGGAATTAATCCTTTCCTGTCAGACAGTGAAAGAAATACTGTAAATAGAGAACTCTTATCATCCGACAATAAGTCCCAGGAAGTTACTGTGACTCACATATAAAGAAGAATAGTAATTAAGGTGGAACGTTATTCTTGTCTGATGATGAATCATTACCTAGTGTCAAGCATAGTGAAAGCGCCAGAAAATACAAAAAAGGCAAAAGGAGTAAACCAAAAAGGTAACCGGCTATTTTATGTCAGTAAGATATGACTGAAACTAAGAAACAACGATGCAGATTCTAAAATTTCCTTGGCACGCGTTCAAACTTCCTACGGATGTCAAGTATAAGTGAGCTTCGTCAGTCTGCTTTGTCACAAGACGGAGCATAGGGACAAAGGATGATGACCCAAAAGCGCTCTGTCCAATTAAGGTGACATCGACAGTAATCTTCTTTCAAAGGGGTGGTAGCCACGATTTTAGGAACATGGAGGTGTTGGTTATGTGGCAAAATCGCCTCATAAAAGTTTCCGTAGAGATCAAATGTTCCGCCACCAAATGGAAGTAACTATTATCTGCCACTCGGGAAGCCAACAGTTTGAATACCGGGTAATATAACTATGATTTTTGATGAAAAATAAGTACTCACAGACAGAATAGGATAGACCACATTCTATTCAAAGATGAAATCACCGGAATAATCACAAACCCGTCAGTCGGTCTTGCAACGGTCTCGCAGAATAATAATTTACGTGTGAAAATAAAAATTATCTCTATTATAAAGGTTTATTGTTTCAATTCAAATATCTATCTGACGTTGACGTCTGCAGAGTACTGCACTTCACCGTCAGCGGTAAAGTCGGAGAAACTAACTTTATGTGTAGCTGTTGCTTCATTGGTCTAATAAGCAAAGCAAATGCTTCCATCTCGTTCTGCAACTCCAGTTCTCATTCCTCATATGTGGTCACATAGAGAAAAGTAACCAGTAATTTAGAAGGAAAATCAACAGAGATAAGGGTGGCTAGAGGTTCAACTTTGACTGCATTTTTTCCTCATCCCATCGCTATTATCCAACCGCCAGTGCAGCGTAGACGTAGAGCTTCAGCTAGAGTTCTTTGCGTAACAAATAAAATACTTTACTAGTCAGCTATGAGCCATATCCAGTTGGTCATGGTTTTGTCGGCTGAGAACAGAAAATATAACATAAGTGAACACTTGAGTCTCTCTCGTGCCTATCAGCATCCCTTCTATAAGAACAGCAGCTCGACAAACCAACAGGTCAGGCATACTTTCCGTAACCTGGTATAGCCTGTGAAGGCAGACAAGAGAAAAGAGTTGGTCCCATCAAGTGTTCTGAATGACAACTTGATCGTCTACCTAAGTTCGGGTCCTTAAAAATTCCATCATCCTGCGAGGGTATGGAGTGAGGGGTCCTTTTGACTGCAGCTCCAATTTCAGCATGAAGGCTGGCATAGAAACTGGACGATATTAATTAATAAACGGAAAGGAAGGACACCTATTTCTACCCATGACTCCAAAATTAGTCACATTTTCTTCGCTCATATGCCAAGGAGTACTGAAGAGTGAGATAGCAGGTCAATACATACGACCTTTTCACACTTATGAGAGCCCCCTTCGTAAAACTTTCAAGATTAGAAGAAAATATTATTGTTTCACGTTACACTTACCAGATTTGACCAGTCTATCTCAGTGCTGTTTAAAACAATGTGGTCATTTTACACTCGTTTAGATACGGATTGCTTATATGCCCTCCACGGCCAGAGCAGAAACCGTCCGTAATACAAGTGGCTTTGTGCTAAATTCCAAGGACATTAGGATAACAGTTAAGGATAAGGTTGGTATTGGTCTTATGATTAGCTTAAGAGTTAAGTTTAGGGTGAAGGTTAGGACCTGGGAGTATTTAACCTTCATCCACTTTTCCTCACCATACCCTAATGGAAGACAGGAGAATGGTGCTCAATTGAATCGAAAGTTATAACTTATAGCTCACTGACACAGGTTAATAAATCATAAATGACCATTCCAGTTTCTCTTATTTTTGTCCAAATGTCGTCTAAATCACTGCTTGCCATTACGTGACCGCTTTCAAAAGCCACCGATTGAAGTTCTACGATGAACCTATTACTCCTCAGCGAACCCAAACAAAAGAACACTCCTTTTACAAACAAGGAGGTACCGACAAAGACAAGAGAGACCGAAGATGTCATTGCTACCCTCGTCGGCCAGCATTAACCAACCACAGAATCCCGGGACATCGATTTCGAGCTTAATAAGTCCAACGCTTAACCATTGAGCTACGCGTAAAACGAACTGACCCAGAGGTGGTCATTCAGGTCTCCTTGTCTGTGTCAGCACACGATGATTTACCTGCACTAATATTTGCTAAGCAACCGCCTGTGAGGGGTCTGGAATGAGCCCAAAGGCACGGTGGAAAGAGCATGCCTAGTAACTGGATCGATGGGGGCCAGTCTACCACAACGCTCCTTCTACATACGCGATACTTCTTCCTCTCAGTGCAAACCAAAATTTCGCAGAAAAAGTGTTGTGTTAAAAAAAGAAAATCTTAATTATCACCTTTACGTATTCACTTCTGTTGTTAGTATAGCCGACCATCAGACTTTCGAAGACTGGAAGAAGGGTATTAGGGTATAGTCCTCTTATCAGGAGGGTATCGTTATTTGTGGTATCAGAAGATGAGGTCACGAGGCAGCAACATTGACAGAGGAGCGCTGGTACTATCAGTAAGAAGATGAAAAACATTCTCGGGCTGTTGTGACGCCTTGGAGACCAACAGTTAAGGGACTATGGCGAGTGAAATGTACTGCTTTTTTTCGGAAAAGCATTCACCAGCGCATCGGCCAATCAGACCACAGTCTGCAGTCAGTGAATGCAGTGGGCACGGTTCCAATAAGATGTAGAGACCTGTTTCACGCATTCCAGATATGATATCTCGCCCCAAACAGTAGTAATTCCCGGAAAGGGGTTTAAATTAGACGAATTTTTGAGTCATAGTTAGATTTTGAAGTAAAGCCGAAGTGGACGACTGAAAGCATATTTTAATTTCTGTTTACTCTTGCTAACGAACAATGTTAAATTAGTACTACGCTCGTATGTCCTTGGAGAAAATGGAGTTGTTGCACTAACTATCCAGTCTAAGAATCTTGAAATATGAATTTTTACTTATGCTCCACTAAAACACCTAACAATCTGGCCCCTGAAGGTACTGACTAACTTAGAAGAAGGACGTACTCTCTCTCTCTCTCTCTCTCTCTCTCTCTCTCTCTCTCTCTCTCTCTCTCTCTCTCTCTCTCTCTCTCTCTCTCTCTCTCTCTCTCTCTCTCTCTCTCTCTCTCTCTCTCTCTCTCTCTCTCTCTCTCTCTCTCTCTCTCTCTCTCTCTCTCTCTCTCTCTCTCTCTCTCTCTCTCTCTCTCTCTCTCTCTCTCTCTCTCTCTCTCTCTCTAACGACAACCCTCGTCAGACTGAATTATTGGAAGGAATGAGTTTAAGTGTTCAAACCAAGCAGACTTAGCAACTTTCAGGCAGAATTTGAGGGCTTCCTTTTGAGTCCATACATGAATTTCGGGTGAAATTTTAAAACTTCAGGAAACCGAGATTCGCACCATTCAATCGAGGGTTACAGACTCTGTGTTTGCTGTTGGCTTGAAGAGGCTATGAAGTTGAGCTAGGAGTTCGTCAAGGGTGGGACAGTGGTTGACGGAAATGAACGGATAGAAAAATACGGGCTGCAGATGTTCGCTTAGAGACTACCGGTGACGTCTACTCATAAACTACTTTTTTTGTTGGAACTAGAGACAGACAGTCAGAATCACAGCAAATCGACCACCATTTTCAACGAGTGGCCTATCTGCAAATTTGTATGGCATGAAATGGGAACTGCCGCTGTCATCTCGATTGATTTTACCATGCTTACTACCAGTGGGAAATCGCTAAGCGGGCCCGTGTCAGAACTAGAGCACACGACTGCATCTACTGGCAAAGGCCCCTTATTTGGCAATCGTATTCTATCGATTCACGGCTATTATATGAAGAATGTTCAAGTCTCTCACCGGATTCAATCGATGGTCTTAAAATTAGATCTTTCCAGATGCTTCGGCGCTCATTCGGGGTTGCTGGACCAGTGAGTATTAAAGTAGCTGATGCTACTTAAAATACAACCGCATACTCGCATTCTACCGTAAATTGTAAACACCTCCACACTACTGCTACTTTAGCATAATGGACATATGGGAGAATCGACATTTTTTCAGTAATATGGCACCGCAAACTCAAGGCCAGTCATATGTTGCAGGATATGTAAATAATACCACTGGCCTTTCATTAACATTGCAGAAAGGAAAAGGAGTTGGAAAATATTGCAATTTTATAAACCTATGAAATATATTGTTAATTTTTTTAAAGGTTAACTTCTCTACTTTGCAGGTATGCGTCAAGTTTTATGACTAACGTTATTCTTTTGCATTCTAACAATTAAAGGATGATACGAAGGCCTTCAGCTGAAAACTCTCAAACAGTGAACTGGAAACCTTGCGAATCCATAAAAATTTGAACTGGTTTCAACAAATTATATGAATTACAAAAATTCATAGACAGCGAACAACTATAGCATTCAAAATACATTCTGACCTTATGTATTGATCGAAAATACCTGACATATATAAGTGCGCTTACATACAATGGGGGGAACTTCGTTCAGCACTATCCACCATACACTATTTCGGAATGAATGGCCGTCCATATAACTGTTGTAAGCATACAAAGACGCACAAAGACAAAGGAAAAGGAACCCCGGGCAATAAACAGTCAATGACCGATCTCAGAATTTTAACGGAACTTTTGAAATGCTTTCTCTAATAACAAGTCGTATTTAAGTTGGGTTGTAATATTTCCTATCTTAAAGGTTAAACTCAAAATATTTTAGATAAATCAGAATAAGGCCTTTTGAACATGCCTTCTTCCGAACGCCTGCAAAAACCGCTATCGGTAAACAGTAACTACTTATATTGATTTTCAATGTCTTTATAATTTTGAAATATATTGTATGGAAAACGTGCGAAAAATATACTTTTTTTGTGCTCGTTTAGTAGTCAATCACGTATTCATATACGCAAATGAAGGGTATATGTACACCTTAAAATCATTTTCCCATTCTGGAATAATTTTGGGCTAGATCTTCCGTTGCGTTTGAGTTTAGAATTTCTTTCCACGCAGGGAAAACCATACAGCCCTCTATGCCCTCTGGAAGCTATAGTATAGTATATAGTATAGTATATAGTATAGTATAGTATATTGCTCATGAAAATTTTGCGATGGATGTGGACTATGTTCTCTACGTCATGAGAAGCCTGTAAAAACGAACAAATACTATGCCAAATAAATTAAATTGAAGGGTCTCAAAAAATCTCCTAATTCGAACTGTTTTAAAATCAAGATAGAGCCTTGCTGCCAATATAAAGTTTAAGATGTGAGCTGCTGTCAAACATGTACAAGAGAGCATATTTTTGTGCCTGATTTCAATAAAAAATCTGGTAATGAGCAGGACACGGCAATACGAACACCCCGCACAAGTCAAAAAGGGACGCTGCACATAATTCCAGGAGGGGTAAATATTCTTGTATTCTAGCCCTAAACTTAGCCTCAACCTAAACCAAACCGTAGCCCTAAGCTTAACACCAACCCTATCCTACCACTTAACCCTACACGTAAGCATAAACCAACCATGTTCTCTCAGGGATTTGGCGGAAGTAAAACTGCCTTGCGGACGGTTTCTGTTCTCATGTCCTGTTTAGAGGGCAAAATAAGTCATCTTTACCAACTATCTTTGAATTTATAAGGGTATAAAAAATCAATCGGAAAGAGGCATGCTTACTGAATAAGTATATTTTGCTGATTGGGGTTTTGTAGGCGCACTCAAAAGCTGGCATCCGGACGTGTCAGAAAAAGTATGGGATTATGCCACACGATGATCGATCATCCAACCCCACTTAAGTACTCTATCGAAAACGGATTTCAGAATTTCCGTTAGCATTTAATGAGATCGGTGACTGACTACGGCTGAACCCGCGAAAAAATTGGGGAGGCGTAAATATTTCCATATTCTAAGACTAATCCTAACCCTAGTCTTCACCCTATCTCTAATCTTAACTATAACTTTAACCCTACAATTCACCCTGATGCTAACCCTAACTCTGACCTTAATACAAACAATAATCCCCTGGAGATTTGTACACTGCGCCTGGAGGGGTTCCTTTTTCCGAATCATGCCCATTCTTTTATCACGAAAAGCTCAGTTGCCGAAGTCTATGGGCATTTCTCGAATCTTGATCAAAGCAATTACACAGGAGTAAATTTTTCTATTTCCACATGTGCAAAACGGAAATACTGCAATCGTATCTGTGAGCCAGCGTCATCCACAATTTTCCTTCTTCCTAAATAACAAGCCTCTTATGAACCCTCGTCGGCTGAAATGGTTTTCTCGCTGGTAGTCAAGTTTGACTGTCTAAATCGATTGGAGCGGAAACTCTCGGGTCAGGAGGAATAAACGGGGGCGAAAAGCGCTCATAGTTAGTCGCTCAACACATATACAGGTTTCCATAATCAAAGGTGGTATTAACCTCAAACCTCTTAGTTAGATATGTAAGAGCATTCTTGACCCAGAGATATGATGAAAATACACATTTAAAAACGGATACTGACAGTTGGCAGACGGACAGAATATAACAAGAAAACAGACGTAGTGGATATTACCACTCATCCCGACAACCTGACTTTAGCGCCGTAGCGAGAACCTTTATTTTTCTGAGAGCCGTCTCCCGACTTTTATACAGACTGGAAGTATTACTTTGGGGTTGGTAATCCACCACTGGGATTACTGACATTCTGTAGTATCACGGGGTCACCGTTGAAGCCATATATATGCGGGAGGGGGAACTTGTCGACTTTGGACTTAAAAAATAGATTCAGTGAAAAACGTTCTCCTCCGGTAAAACTCGGTCACTCACTCTTACCTAATTTTCCCTATACTTAACTGCTGCAGACAAAAAATCCAGTCTTGAATGAGTTTTTTTCAGTGCGAACTTTGCGCTAGCTCAGAATGCAACTTGTTACCCATCACCCACTTCTACTCAACACCACTGTCACTGCTGGATCCGTCTCCGTCACTGCCAAAACCACAACAAATACCAGCACTGACAATTCAAATGTCGCATGCTACGATGTCCAAGACGTGGTGGGTGCAGGACGTTTACTTGTGCCTGAATTAGCTTATCTTTATAACAGACGTGTGTAAAATGCGCCGTTCTCTCTCCTCCCTCACCTACCTGGGCACACTGTCATGACAGCATTGAGAAGACCAGAGGCGGGATCAGATGCAGCCCGTCTGCGCGAGCCACACACGACCTGGTTGCCTTTCAGTGGCCCAGTGGGTGTGCCATAATGACCAAATTTAGAGCAATTGGGTATCACTTTCCATCCTGAGAGGGCCAGGTAACTCTTTCAGTTGACTCCATTCACAGGCACGAGTTTTAACGCCTCATGGAGAATCAAAGCATGTGCAAATTGGTTATGACCTACCGTGCCCCAATTTCACTCCAGCCTTGTCCAACGCATGTACAGTATAGCTCCTTAGGCGTGGCCGGTTGAGGGATCACCACCACCACAACCGTCGTCGTCGTGGTAGCCACCACCGCCGCCACCACCACCACCACTATCCCTTATCCTTCTAAGGCCTTTTTTATTTGGTCTGCACTGAACTCGCATATAAATGATCAAAACTTTTGTTTTCGACTGTTTGGCCCAGTTGTAACTCCTAAGCCCTTGTTGATTTTGCCTTCTTTCGCCTTTGGTTTATTAGAGACACGATAGTACTTTTATTCAGATAGATTTATATCTTGTAATCTTTATGTTTTGGCAGAAAATGGAGGACTCCTGGAAGGGGTGGTGACGATGGCACAATGCGAATCAGTTGGCGCCACAGGACACGCCCTCACAACACTTAGTACGTTGACACTCTGGCTGCACAGGCTCCCGGGCGACAAATAGGAACTGAAATTCGCCTAGGCTTATCTCTCTTATTAAATCATGCATGACCGTTTCTTTTTAAATGTTCAGAATTACAGTTGGCAACCTGGACCGAAAAACAAGAAAGGAGGGGTCGAGAAGTAATGACAGCATGATGCTAGAACATTCTAAAGAGAAAAGCAAGTCCTTTATAACAGAGTATGCAGACGCGTCTCAAATCACCAGATTTTTTAACTAACAGAAGTCGATAATAATGGTCACATTTTAAGGCATCTTTTAAGAGAACTTATCTTAGAGAAGATCCCTGTTTTCGTTCAACACTAGGGTTTTTAACGGACGTAGACTGATGGGAGGACCGCTAATGGGAGTTCTGCTTTGTCTGAGTCAGAATGTCCGTGCCTAGTGTTCAGTCATGACGAACAGAAAATTACAAACAGCCGCATCTACGTTTCAATACTTTTCAAAATGTATTTGATCAGCTGAACTTTGTGGGATTAAGAGAAACAATAACTCAAAACATCTCCGAATTTCGAAAACGACAATATAATTTGAGGATAGAACTTAACCAATGAGGAATCCAGCGGTCTTTATGTGTTCCATGCACTTTATCCTGAATTAAGTCAAGGCTACTATGCATGCCGGCCCATCGGCCATACCATATTATGTTAAAAAATTGATTGTACGAGGTAACAGTTTCGTTGTTCTGCCTTGCTACATGCAAAAGCCAGAAACGAAATCTACGAAAATTTGAAAACCCACTACTACCTGCTGCATTTACTAACATCTAAAGTATGCACTCTGTGATTATTTGTCCCCTGCATTTGCGGGAGCCATATCGGACCCTCAAAACCAGAAGAGCGGTAATTGATTCACTAATAAATTTATATTTCTTAATTTTTCTGCAGCGCTTCCCTCACTCTACGGAAGCGCCTTCTTAACGAAAATAAAAAAGATGCTACATCCCAAATCCTGAAATCGATTAAGGTATACTGCTAAATCAATTGTCTAAGCATACAGGAAACTGAGTGATTTTTTTTTACCTGAAAAACTGTGTCATCTCCGGAATTACCTTTAGTTTTGTAGTTAATTTCGATTCATCCACGACTACGTGGTTACCAGAGCAGGGCAAGATATCACTTCAAACCATATGCCCACAAAATTGTCAAGCTCAAAATTCCTTCAAGGAACTACAAGTCCTTTGACTGCGCAGTCCCTGGCTATCCAGCATTAGCCTGGTATTGGCCTTTGATATGCCCAAGTTTTTTGTCAAATTTACCTCCTCTTTTTTACTTATGACAAAATTTTAAGAGGGAAACCCGCCACATAGAATTGCAGCACAACATTTTTATGCCGAAACTATCACTTCATGTGTTTTCACCACAAGCCTTGACAGAAGACCGAGATTGGTAGACATAAGGCCAAATTAAGCAAAATCAGAGCTTAGACTTTAAAAATTGAATTTTACCAGCTGCTAAACTCCATGAAAATGACGTTTTCATCAACACAGATCTTTGAAGAGCACTGTGACCCCGGCTTGAGTAATAAATATTATATGTAAAGAACCATCGCCAATAGAAGACAATTTTTTTCGGACATTTAAACAAAGAAAACCTGAAATCTGTCGACCACTCATTCCGCTAGAACAAAATTGTGTTTCATCTGTCAAGTCATATCCAAAATCCCCATCCAAAACAGCGTGGCTCTTTGGATGTTCAATAAAAAAGTGCCAGTCCGCTAAAACATCCTAGGTTTCATTCGCCAATGGAAAAGTAATTGTCTGCAGCGAAGGTCACATTCACCGACAATGGTGATAGGTTTTACGTCCAAAGAATCAAATTTAACCTCATCTGGAAATCAATCTCATAACCAACTGAATAACCTTAAATCTTAATTAACTTGTACATTTAACGTTTAATAAGTAGTTCAGTTAATTTATTGATAAATTAATCAATAATACTGAAAATAGACGTCTACTATTTTATCTACTTGAAGTACGACCTCATTCCATATAAGTCCCTAGAAATTTGAAATTCTATTTTCAGATCCCATTATGAATCTCTGAAAAAATTCTCAGGTACATCTTATTTCAAAATGCAGACTGCCTCGCAGAAAAATGTAGCAAGCTATTTCGTTTATCACGTAGTATGGACATGTTTAAAACCGCTTATTAAGACGAACTAAGCTGAACCCAGCATATAAATGCGGGAAATGGTTAAGAAAAAAGAAAATGCACACTCTAATTTTAAAAGTAAAACCTAGTATCGTGAAAACATACAGTGAAAACATGCAAATACGCCAGTTTACCTATTATGGAAAGTTATGGGCGTTCAATTTTGTCTCAGCATTGATAATTTTTGCTAATTCAACCCGTCTCTTTTGCATTTCATTCCTAGAGAAAACTACAATCTATTAACAGCCAGATGTTATAGATGGAGGTCAATAGTTTCCAAAGGTTTTAGGTCTGTTCTTGATTGAGAAAAATTCTTTAATAGTCCTACAACGCTTGTCCGCAAATAACAAAAAACCCTGTGTTTCATTATTTGTTTGGCTTATTTTGAGCAATAATACGGCAAAAAGCTCCTGGCAATAGTACTTGATAGAGTTTCTCCACAATTTGTTTTGCCTGCTTTATTACATATTCATCCAATATGTATCATACTTCACAAAAGAATCTAAAATTTTGATTTTTAGTTACTTTATGGATATGAAAACGGAGAATTTACTACCTATGTGTCTACAGTTTGTGATATTTGCTCTGAATTCAACGAAAATTATATATTTTTGAGTTTTTATGTTGTTGAAGTTCGTACAAACATAATTCTGGTTTATTTAGTTCGATTGCGTACTGCCTACTTATTTTGGCATTGCCTATAAACTGGTATTAAATAAAACTATTATATGCTTAATAGTACCAGATTTTAATATAGGAAATGAGATCGAAGAGGGCTCTTGTAAAACTTCCTTTGTAGCCGGAATGTTGCGGTCCAAGAAATAGTTTATATCATGTATCAGAAATATTAACGATCCCAACTCATCTGTATTTATAAGTATTTTACGGCCCCAGTTGGCTGCGCCAGCTGAAAGCAGAAGAGGTGCCAGTTAAAAACAAAAGATTTAGGTGTGCGTAGTCACGATTTATAACTACGCATACCAATCATAAGCATGACCAGTATGCTGTGTGTAAATTTTAAGTCGTATTTGAGCCCGAAATTATAAATGGCAGGTTATAACATACTGTAACTAACACGTCTTTCGGGGTTTATCGGTAATGCAAAAATGCGTATAGAATTCTAATTATTTTGTAGTATAAAACATAATTTGTCACAGCTAGGGGCAGATAATGGATAAGTAGCAGTAATTGAGGAAAATCTATCGGAACAATTACAGAAGTTAAAAGGAATCGATCTTACGGCCAAGCATGTCGAGAAAATTGTTTAATTTTGCAACCAATTTTGCGTGCTAAATAAGAGAGAATGTTTATAGTGAATATATTTTAAACAAGAACAGTAAATTCTGTAAAGACCACCCCTAACAGTGGCTGCACAAATCCCCAGACACCCATGTATGTTAAAATACAGATTGTTTAACAGGAGACGCAGAAGACATAAAATGTCAATTAAGGGTGGAAAGAGATTTTAAAAATTTAAAACGTGAACTTATAACCAAGTTATCTAAAATTTTCGCTGTCAATAGGTTTTATTTTAAAAAAAGAGCTGAAAGATAAATATTTTCACCATTTTTTAAATAACAAATATAAAATAATGAAAAGTATGGACTGCTAAAAGACAATTTTTGATAAATTACAGTTAATTATGGTAGGAGCATGTTGCTTTCTTGGTTATAAGTAACAGCTTGAAACGGCTGGCTCATTATTTACATGAAATATTAGCCAAAACTTAAGCTGTAGACTCAAGTAGTTCAATTTTTGACACGTTTTTCTATAAATAAAGCTTAAATCCTAATTCACCATCCAAAAATATGTGGATCGTTCCGTCATTTATAGACCTCCGAATCAATGTGTTAAGTTAAGCCATTTGATTTGCGGAACGTTTCTCCACATTAAATGAAACAGTTAGAAACCCCCCCTCAGCATATTTACTTATTGCCTCAGTAGATTAAAAGTCTAACAACCCTGAAAACACACCGTCCCGTCCTTATGCGGGGCTAGAAGGTGACGGACGGGGCCTTAACTTCAATTTAGTGATTAAGATCTATTTTTTCTTGAATAACCTGCGTGAAATGAAGAATCAATCCACGTCTGAAATAAGAAAAGAACATTTAACTGATTTTATTTTAGAAAACTTTTTTATTTGGTTTGTCAGAAATGTTAACTTTCGAGTTCTTGATTATCAGCGGAGAGGCACTTCAATGACTGTTTGCAAGCCGATATGTTGTTGACACATGATTCTATTGCCTCTATTTCACTCATAATTTTCATAATTATTTTTTTATTGTTTTCATCCACTTTGGTCTGGTTGCTCTCTGCTTGTTTCTCCAATTCTTTAAAAGACACTCAATCTGCAAAAATTAAGTTTGGAATTAAATCTTACCTGCTCTATGACGTACGCTCTACAGGCTTTCAAGTTTTCTTGAAATGTTAACCTAGAACGTTCAAGGTTTTCCATTATTTCTGTTGTTCGACCTTCAATTTCTCTTTTAAATTCATCGAATTCCTCTAGGTATTTTCCCATTATTGTGGAAATCCGCTAATATTTTCAAATTGTACTGCAGGTTATAATCCATACTTATCCCCGTGTGCATTTAAACAAAAGCGGATTTTGATATTCTGAATTTTTTGCTTAAAGTTCGTCACAGCCAACTCGTGCAATAAAATGATCCTGATGTGGCTATTCTGGACTTGCGGGCTGACAGGAAAATTTTTGTAGTGTTAATATTCCGGTGTAACACCCCAGTTCTCCTGATTACATTCGGATTTCTTCACCGGGCACCCTACCGAGAAAGGCTCCTGGATTGACGGATTGTAATGCTGGTCAGTCACAGTTGCACACGATTCAAGCAGTCGAACATCCGATATAGCTTGAGTGAGACAGTTTATTATATAACATAACGATGGTATATGTAGCGATAGAAAAAGGGAGTACAGCTTGTGTGTTTAGAATTTAGAATTTATATTTGGTAAGCACCGGAAAGGCACTGTCTAAGCAAACATTAGTAACGAAATAAAGTTATGACAATTTGTGCAGATAAAATGTACAAATACATAACTTGTCCTGCTATGTCAACAGTTAGCAATGTTTAAAAATTAGTGGTGAACTAGAAATAAATAGGCAGTGAAAAAAAACTCCTGCCATAAAAATGGAGGCAGAGTTCAATAGGCCTTAATTTTTGAAAAGAAGGTAGGAGAAAAAAACTGCTTAGCAAAAAATGGTCAGGTGGTAGAGTAGGGTAGCAGTTCATAATGAGATATTGAACGTCGAGGTGATTCGTTCTTGATCACTTAGGCGTATGAAACAAAATCTCATGAAAATGCGTCAATGAACTTAAGTCCTCCGCATTTTAGGATCCAAAATTAAATTCTGATGATGGTTAGTATCCAAAGAAACAGTAGAATTTTAGACTGTGGACAACCGAATGTGAACGTCCGAAGGACGTCATCGTATTGGAGTACTGGTGATATAAGGAGACATCATAGTTCATGGGCGACTCGAGAAAGTGAAAATATAGTTTCAAGAGGGTCACTTAAATTCCCGATGGTCCTTTCTCCGAGTCATGGGGAAAGCTACTGGGAAAAGAGGAGGAAAATAAAGGGTTATTAGAATCAGTGTTAAGATAAATGTGCAGTCTTCGCTTGAATGCAGATAGGCTAGTTAACGACCTAATTTCAATTGGCAAGTTATTCCAAAGAAAACTATACCTAGAAGCAAAGAAAAGAGAGCATTTACACGTGGAGGATGCAGGGGGAGGTATAATTAATGTAGAATTTCTTAGGTTGTATGGAAGACTAACAGGGGTAATGACAGAAAGTTTGGGGAGAGTTGAGCTATTATTTAGTCGGAAAAGGAGACAAAAAGCCTGCTTCAAGTCTCCTGACCCAAAGAAATTTTTGCTTCATTAGCTGGCATCTTGTTGAGTAGGAAGTAGTTAAAAGAGTCGGATATAGGAGTTTTTGCGAAATGTCTTTGGACATTTTCAATTTTTGAACGGCTAGATTCGTTCATTAAACCGAAGAAAGGACAGCAAAATTCAAGAATCGGAAGTACAAACATACGATAAAGTCTTATTTTGATTTTAGGGAGGTGAAATAATAAGAAATAAAGCCGCAAATGTGAGCAGCTTTGGCCGTAATTATATCGGCATGAGGCGAAAGATCTAATTTATTGGTGTAGCTTAAGTAGCTTAAGTAGCTTGGTGTAGCCCAAGTCCTTGATGGAGGAACATTCAATCATAGGGCAACCTTCAAAGATAAGAGGTTGCGGCAGCCTTACAGGCCCAAAACTCATGTAGCGACACTTAGTAGGTGAGAACTCTATTAGCCATGTGGAGCTCCAGGCCGAAAGGGCGTCTAAGTCTGAGTGAATTTGTTCTAGGCACCGTTCGGTCGTAGAGTTAGAGAAGGAATACACGCATTTGAGGTCATCAGCATAAATAAACGATTAAGAATGTTTAACCATATCGATGAAATATCATTTATATACAGTAAAAACAACAAAGGACCTAATACGGTACCTTGAAGGACACCAATAACAATAGGGGTAGCACTTGAGTATGAGGAACCTACTAAAACTTTTTGTTTTCGATCATTTAGGTATGATCTAATAAAGTCAGTAAGGGGACTACGAAATCCTTTAGCTTCTAGTTTAGCTAGAAGTCGTTTATGAGGCACTTTATCGAATGCCTTACTAAGATCAAAAATAGATAACAACTACAGATAGATGATCATTACGAAGAGAGGTTAGTAGATTTAGAAAAGACATGTGGCAGGTTTCACAAGAGCGGTCCGGTAAGAAGCCGTGTTGGGAAAAGTTGATAATTTGATTGCTTAAGCAAAAATCGGTGATTTGTTTTGCAATAAGTTTTTCAAAGAGTTTAGCAAGAGAGGGCGTTTTATGAACACCGCGATAGTTATGAATGTCCGAGCGGGAACCAGATTTAAAAACTGGTATTATAATAGAAGTTTTCCAATAATCGGGGAAGAAACCATTTTCGAGAAATACTGAGAATAACTTGCTTAGTAAAGGTGGAAAATCCCTTAACTGTTTAATAAGTGAGTTTGGAATGTTATCAGTTCCAACCGAATGTGAATTTTTAGGTGAGCTATTTCTTTTTGAATACATGAAGGCGAGAAATTAATAGTTGTTAGAAGCGAATTTGAAAGCAGAGGAATTTTGGGAGTGGGGCTAGATTCAGTGGTAAAGTGGTTGGCAAAAAACGAGTTTAACAATTCTGCTTTGCCCAAATCATCTGTAACAAATTTTCTGTTACAGTTGAGTAAGGGCGGAGTTACATTCAGACGCTTAGCCGATGACCGAACATGAAAGATTTGAGCAACAGATTTGGATGAATTGGCATCACTTAGTGCCCGAGACTCCCTACGCTTATCTCGCACGAGCCTTATTCTCGACGCTAATTCAAATATTTGTGCAATCCTTAAATGAACTGACAAAGAGCTTTTAGATAAATCTTTAATTTTTTCGTAATTTTTTAAGTCAGCTCTGGAGAAAATGCGGAACAGTAGAAGAAGCTTTATTTGAACTAAAAATCTTAAACGGAATAAAAGCCTGGATTTTTCTGTGAGTCTCTGCAATAGCTCACGGAAAACGTTTGGATCGTTAATTGAGAATATGCTATGCCAATCTAGAGTGCTTACGAAATTATTTATTGTTTCATGGTTTATGTTAGCAAAGTCGAGGTTATTGCATTTAACCTCAGGCTTCGGAAGAAGGTGGACTGGAAAACAACAGTGAATTATTGCGTGATCACTTGTGAAAAGATCATGATGGAAATTCATTAAGAGAGGGTGGACATCGTTTGTAAAAATTAAATCTAAAATGTTGTCATTTCTAGTAACTGATCTGACCAGTTGGGACATGTTTGAAAAGTTAACAGTATTGACAAATTTCTGATGTTAAGGCGGAGAGGAATTTGCCTGCCAGTCAATGTCTGGCAGATTGAAATCGCCTACGTTTATTTTGACATCAAATTGAGTGTCTGCAACTTTTTCAAATAGTCCACAGAGCTCGCTTTCATTGCCAGAATAACACGGAGGATTATAGACACAGCCAATTATCGCTTTTTTATTGTGCAGGAGGATGACTATAGCAAAGCATACATTTCCAGAAAAGGACGAAATGCTCAGCTGAAAAGGGAAATGTACAAAGGATGACTTAATATAAACGAGGCAACCACCGCCACGTTTTTCAGCGCGGTTTTGTCGGTACAAATTGAAATTATCTATAGCAAGCGTTGAGTCAGAAATAAGATAGTGAGCCCAGGATTCAGTAATGCACAGCACATCTAGATCAAGCTGAAAGGCTACTGTTCTAAGCTCAGCCATCTTATTTACAACTGATCTCGCATTGAGTGAAACTAAGCTGAGCGTATTCCTGAGCTGCAGGTTACGCTCATCAGTTTTTATAAAAAAGGATAATTTGGTGGCGGAGAAGAAAACTGGAAAGAAGAATCGAAAGGTGGGAAACAAAATTGCTCTGGTCTACAATTTGTCGAAATTTTACTGTTAAGAGAACTGAGATTATTGTACAACGGCATATTTGGATGAAAACCTTGGAAAGGAAGGTTATATTGTGGCGTTTGAAAGATAGGGGGTGGCATATAAATGAGATTTTGAGGGAAATTAGCATAAATTGGCGGAAATCGTGCATTTGAAAAAGGAATAAATGATTTCGAAAAACTGGTAACATAATTAGAAGCGTTAATTATTTGGGGAATTCTGACACTCTTTGGGTTGGGAAAGATGCTAACGTTAGCGTTCGCAGCTGTTGTAGATGCTGAGGGGTTAGCAGGTTTCCCATCGGTAATGACATTACTGATTTTAATGCCTGGATTAGCCAATGATTCAGATGTACTGGGAGTTTTCTTAGGGTTAGTAGATTTTGCAGCTATAGCAGGCATGGTTTGCTTGGGATGAGAAAGAAGTGGTTTTGACACAATTTCACTCAAACCAGGAACAAGGTTAACGGGTGAAGATTCAGCTGGAATCGAAATTCCTGTCGATCCGCATTGCCATGGGCGTGCATTAGCTACAGGAAAAACCTCTGAGATAACTTTTGGTATTGAAGGTGTAGACCAAGGCTTTTTGTTTGCTAAGGAGGGTGAAACCCGACGTTCCATTGGGGTTTTATCCCTACAGATAAACAACTTATTTTTTTCAAATATTGAGCTGCGTGCTTATACTTAGAGAAAATAAGGTCAACTTCAATTGCTGAAAAACGTTTGACCAGAATAGGCGGGTTTTTACTACGGGAAGATAAACTTTTAGCTTCAGCGACTTTAAAGTTAAAGCCGCACGAGTAAAGGAAATGAAATAGAATCAGCCTTCTGTTGCCGGTTGCACATACACTCCAGGTTGATTGAAGGGCGTGCACTGGCATTGGTATCATGGTGGGAAAGATAATCAACAGCCTTAGTAGAAATGCCTTTACTGGAAGATCCAAGGCAAGCAGTAAGGTTATTAAGAATTCTTCATTTAATTTTTTTGTCTCAGTTGGTGGTGATAGTTTAAGGGATAGAGCAATGGGATGTGCAGTGTTCCAAAAAGTTAAGATCAACACTATGTGAGTCGTATTGGGAATAATAGTGGCGATTGACCATCACGTTCAGCGATTAATTGCGGCGAACAAACAAAAGCACGTATGCACTGGACGTTTTTCATGCAGCCCTATTTCGCACTGCTGCCAAGTTGGGCACGAGCGAGCCTATTGACGGGTATCCTAGGTTCATACTCGGAAGGACGAAACGGTCGCGGACGAGACGCTGGGTAGCCTGGATTCCAGAAGGACTCTGCAACTACGAAAGTACAACATCGCTGTTTTGCTGATACTATAAGTTGGGGAATGTCGCCGACACATTACAGAAGATGATGCTAGAGCTCGGACAGTCAGGAATAGCTTTGAGTTGAAGGCTATAATATGCAATTTGATCAGTAGAATCAGCCTTCTGTTGCCAGTTGCACATACACTCCAGGTTGATTGAAGGGCGTGCACTGGCATTGGTATCATGGTGGGAAAGATAATCAACAGCCTTAGTAGAAATGCCTTTAAGGAGATGAATGCCTATGGTGTGTGGAAAAATAAAATCCAAATGGCAGATCTCTTGGGGAAAATGCCTGTCAGTTGGATTGTATAAAACATATTTTAAGAGATCCTTGGTCAATTTCGATGCAAAACTGGGCCTTAATTATACTCAGGAAATTGTCTTATTACCAGACAGGTGGAAAGGAGTCCCAAGACAAAATTACCATTTCAAGTTTGTGGGGATGTCAACTCGGCCAAGTAGAAGCCCAAATTTGGATCCCCGTTTGAGCCTGTTTATGAAAGACTGCTTCAGTAGTACCAGTGGAGATGTCGCGATAATGACGAACGTGACATTAGTTAGAATATGGCGTGAAAGCTTTTCCATACAAAACAGGGGAGTAAAAATAAAATTCAGTTCGGCTTGGTTATGTCATTGAAAAATCCTATTTTCAAAACCTCTCATGATTGAAGACGTTAATCTTACTAAGCTGCGAATAATAGTGGCTTTCTGACTAGGTACAGACATCCTGTGACATCCTTCCCATCGAACATGTGATCGCCGTACTGAAACACAAATTTCCACTGTGGTTTCAGTTAAGGTACACTGCGTTCAAACCCCTTTGCAGGGACAGTTGTGTCACAAGACCATAGCCTCTGAATACAGAATAGTGAGTAAAGATGTGAATTAGGACGCATGACCAAGGCCAAAGCTATATCTCTGATATGCTCAAGTCTTCTGTACGACGCCCGTATGCAAGTCCCGTGGACAAATGTGCCTGGTCAGGCTGTCGCATTTGCAACTTGTTGAACTTCATATTAACTACACAGCTGATATGCACGCGATAAGTTTTGCACACTGATGAGAACTCACGACACATGCGGTGTGATAGATCCGCGGCTGGAATCATTCACGGCAGTGTCTTACGGACAGCGAGTTCGGGGTCACTAATTGGATGAACCAAAGGGGTGTAGCGCTAAAAGCAACTACGGGGAGTGGGGCACAGGCTGTAGCGTATGAACCTGAAAACTACAAAAGAATGCCAACTGCGACACCGTCTCTGTAACCGGAAACACACTTCAGTTAAACAACCCACATGGATAAAAGCACATCTGTTGTATCAAAAAGGCTCCCATACAAACCAGCCAATCGCAATTTCGCCTATGTTCACCACAAGCGTGATCGGCTACTGTCAGGTAATTCACCTATCTTAAACTACTTACTTGAATATATCAGGTGCCATCTCAGTCGTCCATCATCAAAATGCGAGGAGGAAGGGGCTGGAAAAATACTTCACTTACGCAGATAAGATTTGATTTTTCCTTATTCGCTGTCTCTCTATGAGCTGATCAGCGGGGTAGCAGACATCCGATAGAAATCTCTCCTAGTTGGCTTCATACGGGTACAATTACAAAAATATATTAGCTCTCACCGCTAGTTCAAGTAATTTGGATCTCCGGAGAGAGGTGGGAAAATATTTAAATATTACGAAAACTGGAGGGTTTACCCATGGTTTACTTTGACATGCAAATTTAAGCCATTATACCTAGGATAATCACGATGCAATTAGCCTCTTCAATATTGTTGACAAAATATTTGTTTACAATCATCTGATATTAAAATTTAGACAAAGACGGTATATTTTACAGGTTTCGACATCACTATCATATTAGCAAGCTCCATTTCGTTGTAGGAAGAGTTCAAAAAGCGCAAGGAAAATAAAATCAGCATATGCACAGCCTTTGTAGATCCAATCATCATAATTGATAGCGTAAGTTGAAGCTTATTCGGATGAATTATAATCACATTTTAAGGCTTCGAACGTTTTACATTAACATAAAGACCGCTACCAAACGGCGTAAAAGCGATAATCATGGAAAATGATGGAATCATGGAAAAGCTTATCACCATAGTTAAGGTGATTCATGAGTGTTATATTACACCAAATCTCATCAATCTAATATTTTGTGTCATGTTTACAAAAGCAACTGACCTCCGTCCCAAACTCTGCAACAACTCTCGGAACAATGGTATATATCTCACGTGAACTGAATGCACAACTTCAATAAAATCTACAGTACCGGGAAGAAAGAACTCAAAATTGAAGTTTATGTGCTTCACAAAACAACCGACGAAACAGTTTACGAATTCTGAGCCAAATTGTCTTCACTTCGGCCGGCTTCTAACTAAGGATCAACAACACACAAATTTTTACCAATATAAAGTCAAAATTAGCCAACAGAGAAAACCGAATTTATGCAGCCTTGCATCATCTTTAGTGCAATTGCTAAATATACTTAAATTATTTATGACGCATTGAGGGCAATAACTCAGGAATCAGATGGATGGGCGATTAAGTTGCACTAGGGACTTTTAACAACAGGCAAGTCTTTGGCATTATAGTCCACACGAAGGTTAAAATATACAGAACGGTTGTCTGGATGCGATATTCTTACAGTGCGGAAACCTTGGCAATTTATAGATGGAAAGATATATTTTCTATTTGAGTACCCGGAAGGGCACTGTCATTGGATTCATCAAGGAAACGAAGCAAGGTTGTTTAATCACTTTCATTGAATCAGTACCAGGTAAAGTTAATGTGAAGTAATGAGGGGGTATTCTGGACAGCCCTGTGTCGTAATCGATCGGCATGATCTGTGTATTTACAATAATGGAAGATACTCTTGCTTGATGAATTAAAAAAATTAACCAAACTGAGAAAATGATCTTTAATCGTTTGCCAGAGCTATTCTTCAAAGATGACGCCATCAGGAGTAATCAGCGCCATGGGAACTAAAAGCCGTATCCCAATTGCACGTTGAAAACCTGTTGTAACGTTTAACAATACGTCCAGGCGACTCAAAGTCTTACGCATAACCAACTGTCATTGCGCTCTTCTGTTAGTCAACAAATCATCCTTCTGAAACAGAGATACACAAGATTAAAAAGTGAATCTCAAAGCATGTAATGCTGGAACTACGAGTATCAATATTATCAAGATCGACTGTTGTCGCGCATTCGGACTTGCGATGGAATTATTCTTAAACCACCCACCATTTACCATAATTCAGACATTTCCTAAAAGCTCTCCTCACACGACCCCAAATTTCAGCATGACACCTCCATATTCATGGCAATCTTGACGCAACTCGAGACAAAGGGCGTCCGTCCACAGTACATGTATAATGCAAATCTGTCCACATTTTGGTTATTCTCTCCAGTCAAGCGTTGGTTACTTCCACTTTCTGTTCATCCATCGTGGAATAAACGGAAAAGCGCCACTGGAAGCGTACTGAATCGATCATTAAGTTTATTATAATCTGCACACCACTCCACTTTCGGACACATTTCTGGCCTCCTCAGACACATGCGTACGTATGGCACTTTCGCCTTCAAACTTAAATCGAACACTAACCTCTGTGGTGATGCTGAATTTTGTCGATTAAAGTGGGCGGAAAACCGCATGTGTCGTGAGTTCTCATCATTGTGCAAAACTTATCGCGTGCGTATCAGCTGTGTAGTTAATATGAAGTTCAACAAGTTGCAAATGCGACAGTCTGACCAGGCACATTTGTCCACGGGACTTGCATACGGGCTTGAGCATATCAGAGATATAGCTTTGACCTTGGTCATGCGTTCTTATTCACAACTTTGCTCACTATTCTGTATTCAGAGGCTATGATCTTGTGACACAACTGTCCCTGCAAAGGGGTTTGAACGCAGTGTACCTAAACTAAAAACCACAGTGGAAATTTGTGTTTCATTACGACGATCACATGTTCCATGGGAAGGATGTCATAGGATGTCTGTACCTAGTCAGAAAGCCACTATTATTCGCAGCTTAAAAAGATTAACGTCTTCAATCATGAGAGGTTTTGAAAATAGGATTTTTCAATGACATAACCAAGCCGAACTGAATTTTATTTTTACTCCCCTGTTTTGTATGGAAAAGCTTTCACGCCATATTCTAACTAATGTCACGTTCGTCATTATCGCGACATCTCCACTGGTACTACTGGAGCAGTCTTTCATAAACAGGCTCAAACGGGGATCCAAATTTGGGCTTCTACTTGGCCGAGTTGACATCCCCACAAACTTGAAATGGTAATTTTGTCTTGGGACTCCTTTCCACCTGTCTGGTAATAAGACAATTTCCTGAGTATAATTAAGGCCCAGTTTTGCATCGAAATTGACCAAGGATCTCTTAAAATATGTTTTATACAATCCAACTGACAGGCATTTTCCCCAAGAGATCTGCCATTTGGATTTTATTTTTCCACACACCATAGCATTCATCTCCTTAAAGGCATTTCTACTAAGGCTGTTGATTATCTTTCCCACCATGATACCAATGCCAGTGCACGCCCTTCAATCAACCTGGAGTGTATGTGCAACTGGCAACAGAAGGCTGATTCTACTGATCAAATTGCATATTATAGCCTTCAACTCAAAGCTATTCCTGACTGTCCGAGCTCTAGCATCATCTTCTGTAATGTGTCGGCGACATTCCCCAACTTATAGTATCAGCAAAACAGCGATGTTGTACTTTCGTAGTTGCAGAGTCCTTCTGGAATCCAGGCTACCCAGCGTCTCGTCCGCGACCGTTTCGTCCTTCCGAGTATGAACCTAGGATACCCGTCAATAGGCTCGCTCGTGCCCAACTTGGCAGCAGTGCGAAATAGGGCTGCATGAAAAACGTCCAGTGCATACGTGCTTTTGTTTGTTCGCCGCAATTAATCGCTTAACGTGATGGTCAATCGCCACTATTATTCCCAATACGACTCACATAGTGTTGATCTTAACTTTTTGGAACACTGCACATCCCATTGCTCTATCCCTTAAACTATCACCACCAACTGAGACAAAAAAATTAAATGAAGACTTCTTAATAACTTTTTTTTCAATTCAATTCAATTTATTGAGGGAAATAGGCATGGGCCTTTGAGTACCCTATTTGTAACGTAAAATTAAGTGCGGTATACAGAGAAACCGTGTGGGTTGCCAAGGTACAAAAGGCGGTCATAAAATTTGACAAGTGGTGCACGACTCTCGAGGGTTAAGATAAATGCCTCATCGCTCAGGCTCGTTGCGGAACATAAAACTGTCAAGGTTCCTTTTTAAAGCTTTCCAGCGATGGTGACATCACAACGTCTTCAGGGAGGGCATTCCATGGTTTAACCACTCTGACAGAGAAGGAGAACTTGCGCACATCCAGTCTCGCCTGCTGGACACGCAGTTTCAATGGGTGACCTCGGAGTTGGGTCGTGGTGGCAAATTCAAAGAAGTCCGAGAATTCCAGGCAACAATCCAATCCCTTCACAATGCGGAATGTCTGCAGGAGATCACCACGCATTTGCCTATAACTCAAAGGGAACAGATTAAGATTCATTAGGCGGGTTGGATATGGCAAGGAGCTTTGACTTCTAACCATTTTGGTGGCTTTCCTCTGGACTCTTTCGAGGCAGTTCTGATCTTGAACTGTCCAGGGTTTCCAGGCGTGCATAGCATATTCCAAATGTGGCCTAATGAATGTTCCAAAGGTCTTAGCAAAAAGATCTTCATCGAAATCCAAAAAGGCTCGTCTGATGGCATGCAACACCGAAATTGCCCTCTTCGCCACTTTCGAGCAGTGAGACGATGGTTTTAAGGTGGTGGTCATCAGCACACCAAGGTTCTTTTGGGTTTCCACGTCTTTTAAGGCTTCACCGTTGAGAAAGTAACTTCTACTTTCGGCAGATCCAGACGGGTTGCCTAAGCGAAGTATTGTACACTTATCGACGTGCTTGCCTTGGATCTTCCAGTATACGGATGACGAATTATAATTTATCATCCGATTCTCGAGTAAAGTGTTTCCATCGTCAACTGAAAGCCTCGTTTCAAACTTATGATTAAGCCACTCATTGGAGCGAGCATTTGCGCTTGGTCACGCATGGCACCCATACCACCCTCAAACCCAACATGGAATGTTCCTTCACCAAATTTTTGATGCGAATTCCGGGAGATTGTTGTGTAACATCAACAAGAAATCGATCTGGCTGCTACTATTTACATCAGAATTTTGCGCCACAAGACAACTAATTAACTCGCCATTCCTCACGCCCTCCAGCAAACTAGTCATATATTTGCCTAAAGTTGTTAAATTTATGAGTCTATCTGTGGCAAGAGTATTTGTTAGCCTCAGAAATCTGCCATTAGATGGATCCTTTAACGTCCTACGGCATACCACCAGGTATGAAACAGTCTCACGAAGCGATCACATTAACAGTTTTTAATAAAACAGTTAAATGTGGCTTGTACTGGCCATACATCACTCAGCCTAGCCTGCTTGGTGCGTCACTGTACCATCTACGATTTCCCGTCTCCATTTACACCTGAATATTCGGCACATTCTTCTACCACGCAAATCCACCCCACGTGTTTTGATCATCTTGTCAGCTTCTCTCATCGCTGTCAACTTACACATTACGCCTAATAATTGTATTGTTCCCTCCCACGTTTTTCGTGCGAATTTCATTCTTTTCGGTGGGGGCGTAATTAATTGAAACACAACGTTTTTAATGTGTTATAAGCACTCCTGAATTTTGCCACAATTTTAAATAATTAGGTTACTCTTAAGTAAGAGTCCTCCTTACGCCGCCACCTAATCGCTCACTAGGTTCTTCTCATTTCACCGTTGCCGGTAGCCCGGGGATATTAATTCTGTTCGTCATAGAATAGGTAAGCCTGCTTTAAAACTCGTAATATGCTTATTTTACTCATCCATAAGAGTTAAGGACTAGGAAAAATTCACATAATTCCAAAATGCACAAGATTTTGCACAAACAGACATAAGGGGACTGGTAATAAAGTCATTACCACAGGGGTATCTAACTCCTGACACTGCAGGCAAGTATTTGCTTAGGTCCTTCTCAATAGACCAAGTTTAAACTTAAGCGGTGGTTGTTCTCAGAAACACCACGAGGGTTTTTTTCGCACCAAACAGAACTATAGGCCTTATCTCTGCTGCTCCAAATTTGCAATGAAAGCACCAAGATATGCGGAATAATCCTTTTAACGCTTTCATCTCAACTAAAAACAATGGACTATGGAAAAAAATGCTAGAAATCAGATATTCCGAACGATTTTCGCAAAACGTAAGAGGATTGCATGGCAGCATTATCCTCGGAGGTATTCAAGATGAAATAGGGCGAAGCAACATAGTATACTCGATCCCAACCTCTTCGGCTTCATACTATCGGTCATGTTGATAGACGCGTACTGTAATGAGCGGCTGAGAATCAATATTGGATACTAACTGATGGAAAGCTGTTAAACCTCAGAAGCATTAAAACACATTTTAGAGCCCCTGTTCATGGATGCACTCGCGACAAACACGATAACAGAAGGACAGCATGCAGTGACATGCAAATCCATTCGCCTCCCACTGCACACACCTCGGAAAAAATTACGGAGAAGACATAGGACATGTAGGAACAAGCGCTAAAGGCTGACTTCAATCAAATAAGCATCACTGTCAGTGGAACTCGCCTAACAACAATAGAATAAATTCTGGCGCCCGGAAAAAATAGTTTTATAAACATTAATGCCGACGAATAAATTCCATGTCCAGACTCCAAAGCTAGTTAGGTATTCGGTCAATCACAAGACACCTTCTGCAATAATTTCCCTAACAGAAACCTATTCGTCCCAACACACGAACAACCGGGGGTTTACTATGTCTGGCTACTAACTGTTAAGAAAAAAACAGGAAAGGGCGTGAAGGAGGAGGCGTACTGAAATATGTGAAAAGTGAACGTACAGAATTTAGACAAAACGGATAAACTGGCGTCTACTTCCGAGGCGATATGGCTATCCATAAAAGTGTCAGGTTCATCAAGTCAATATGTCCTGACAGTCTACCATCCACCAAGAAGAGACCCCGCAGCCGAAACTTTCCTGCTAGATGAGCTTGAAAAGATTGCTACACGGTCGGATATCCTGATCTTGCGTGACTTTAATGCACCTCACATCGACTGCAGCTCGGCCTGTGCACATAGTTCTGATCAAGCATTTGATGGTTTCCTTCTAATCAAGGCGTTAAAGCCACTTCTCACACAGCGTTTCCCTTTTCCAACAAGGGTGCACGAAGTCGCAGGACAGCATCGACGAAGTGTCATATCTACCGCCGCTAGGTAAAAGTGAACAAGCTGTACTGCGATGGGAGTACTCGGTATTTTTAATACCAGAAAGACCCACAAGAGTCACAAGGAATATATGGCAAGGCGACTTCGGTGGAATGATGGCCGAACTCATACGCACTCGGTGGGAACCTTTATTCTTTCGAAACATAACCGAGGACTGGGGAACGTTCCGGGACGTACTGCACAGGCTCATCGAAAATCACTGTCCGATTTTGAAAAAGAGGTTTACCACAGACCACGATGGCTTTCGCAGGCCTTTAAACTCGAAGTTAACAAAAAGTGGAGATTGTGAAAAAAATCGCTTACGGATGGAACTCCTGCATTTCTAAATGTGTACAAAATGCAGAGAAATTGGGTCAAAGACCTTGTTGTTAGAACAAGACAGGGTTTCGAAGTGGACCTGCGGAACCGGGCCAACATGAACCCGAAACTTTTTTATGGTTACCTCAGGAAGAATACACGGAACAAGGATCCAATACCCCTGCTGAGGATCGCGGAGGGCATAGACCTTACCGAGGACGTGCGAAGGCTGATTATCTTTCGAAATTTTCCTGTCAGTTTTCACAAAGGAAACGGGATAAAATTATCCTGCCGATGTCCTCGAAGTGGCTACAATAGTCAAGAATTTTCAATTTACCGAGATTATTGTCCTCAAGGAACTTTTGGGGTTAAATGAAACTAAGTCACCTGGTACCGATGAAGTACCTGCCAAGAGCTTGAAAGAGCTGGCTAGAGAGTTGGCAAAACCACACTCTTCGCTTTTCCAAACATCCTTCGAGACCGAAGATCTAACAGCCGATTGGAAATTCGCATGGATTACACCACTCTATAAGGGTAGAAGCCGGGTCTCCACAAACAATTATCGACCGGTCAGCCTTACTTCAATTTTCTGCAAAACCATGGAAAAAATAATTAAGCAACAACTAATACAGTTCCTAGAACATAATCATCTGCTTTCCGAGGTCCAGCAAGGTTTCCATAGAGGTAAGTCCTGCGTTATAATTTTGCTCTACTGTAAAAACCTTGGACTGCGGCGGTCGAAAGAGGAAATACGGTGCACGAAATCTATATCGACTTCAAAAAGGCTTTCGATAGCGTGCCGTGCCACCGCCTTCTTTTATTAACTCAACCGCATAGGAGAAAGAGCTAGACTTCTGACGTGTATAGAAAACTTCCTAATTGGCCGCTTACAAACTGTCCATATCAGTGACAAACAATCGGCCAAGGTTGAGGTTGAGAATGGTGTTCCCCAAGGCTCTGTTCTCGGCCCATTTTTGTTCATTGTCTACATCACCGATTGTGCCAATGAACTGGACTGCGATATTGCCATGTTTGCCGATGATGTCAAACTTTGGCGCGTCATTCAAACTGCGGCTGATGAAGAGAACTTGCAGGCAAACTTAAATCAACTCCTGAAATGGTCAAATGACTGGCTCTTGCCGTTCAATGAGAGCAAGTGCAATATCATACGAGTCGGAAAAAGCAGTCCTGCGAATCGTACGGTTTCCCGCCTAAATGGCATTCCATTGAAAGAAGTGGATGCCCAAAAGGACCTATGAGTCTGGATCGCGCCCTCGCTTAAACCTTCCCTACATTGCGCAAAGGAAGCGAAGTCAGTGATGTCGATTCTGCACCTCATCGAACGAGCTTTTTCAGCCTTCAATACCGACTGCTTCAACAAAGTCTTCGGAACCCTCGTGTGGCCGCAATTGGAGCCCAGTCTCCAAGATTGGAGACCCTGGGCGGTGAAGGACATCAACATCCTTGAAAGTCCAAAGGCGAGCAACCAAACTTGACCTTGGACATGTCTCACAGTCTTATGAAACATGGCTGTCGAATCTCAATCTCTTTCCCTTGCGCTTTAGACCTGATACTACCATTCCGCATACTACGCGTTAAGGACTGCTGTCTGTTCGCAGGTGATTCCTTTGAGTTAGCAACAACAACGAAATTACGAGGTCATCCTTTCAAATTACATGTGACTGTAGCCAGGCTAGACACTCGGAAGTAATTCTTCTCCAGAAGAGAAGTAAAATATTGGAATAATCTTCCTCTGGATGTTGTTATGTCGGACTCTTTGGAGGTTTTTAAGCGAAAATTAGATCGATATAATGGTGCGAGCTACAACATGAACTGAAAGCTCCAAGGGTGACGTCAGAAAAAGAATGTATTTAGAATACTACTAGCTCTTTTGAGTAACATTTCTTTATGTTTATTATGTTTATTTGAGGGCTCGCACTCTCCCATAATTCCCATGTGGAGGTCCACGAGGTCTTCCCTGCTTAACAATCGGCACACCTTGGTTACACCGTGAGGGTTCGCATCAGCCGAACCTGGTGGCCATAGTCAATGCGGTCTATGAACCTTCTCCCTTGGTTTCAACCGCAACGGACCGAGGATGATCTGGGAGGATATTTCTGCCTTTGAAATCACTCGGCGGATTCGGCAACCAGCAACGGAGTGTCTGGCTGCCTCTTCCGCACTTCGGAGATGATCCATGTGACCTCCGCGAAGCCCCCCGTTGTCCCCCCCCCAAAAAAGGGCGACAGTTGTTTTTCCTTAATATCACCGGTAGTTTTTTTTCACTGTCTGCTCTTTTTCAACTATGTTCCATCCAGTTGGATCATATCAATTGGCCCCGTCAAAATCCCGAGATACTATTTTTGATACTAAAAGTCGCATGTACAAATAGGGAATTCAAAGGTAACTCACCTATATCTCCTTCAAATATGCTGATACTGATAATGAACCATGGTATACATCTCTTAAGTAACTTCAGAATGTGCACGGTTGTTATCCTAAAAATGCTCCTGTACGAAAACCTGACGTGGAATGTCCGAGAAAATAATAAAAAGAATTTCTATTATTTTTTCTTCGGTAGAATTTGCAGAATACTGGATACGGGGTGGGAGGAAATGAGTTCAGGGTCTGAGATCCAGAAAAAAGTCCACGTTATCATCCACACCATGCGGGGTTTTATTCCACTGAAATGGAACGGTCTTGGCGTTAGGATAGGTGAGAAGCATCTTCCCAATCGTTTTTCATCTGAAGTTGTTGCTAAAATTCTCATAGACAGACCTACAGAAGCGTTGTTAAAGGACACCTCGAAGACTTCCTTCGAACACCCGCAAATAAGACAGGATAACTAGCAGGACCGCGTTCTGAATTCACAGATGTGGTGCACTGTTTTAAATTCTAGAGCCAAGTGCTCCCCATATGTCAAAGCTAGGAGCCAGGCATAAATATCTTGAAAAGTACAGATAAATATCGCAAACGCTCAAACTAGCTATCGATTTTACGTTGTTGGCTGACATTAAGAGCACGGGTTGGACACTTTGGACATCCAACAACTCTGTTCGAAGTCAACGCGACCAACTCGCCTTTCGCTTCACAAAATACCACCACCAACCTTGTCAGAGAAGATATTACTATCACTCTATCAGAGAGTTTGGTCGTTGTGAACAAATGCGTTTTTTTGTGTCCCCAATGGCGAAATTGACATCGCGCGCAAATTGCGTGTGACCTAGTCTATAATGAAGCAGGCTTGCGGGGCATCGACTACACTCTCGTCTCCGCCCTCACTGGATCTCGATGGCAAGAATGTGTGATGAGAAGCGGGGGCGGGCTTGGGCACATTTGTAACAAAGTTAAACAGCCCGTCGACGCATGCCACCCACAGCCTGGTCCCTACAGAATGTTCTAGGTTTTCACCAGGGGAGGGTTTGAGGTGAAGATCATAAAGGCCACATTCAAAAGGAGCCACTGAGCCTGATTCTTAGTAATGAGCACGACCGAGGTAACCTGACAGCTGGCAGACTTCCAAGCTATAGTGCTTCTTGAGAGTTTCAAAGCACATTCAGTTACTTATACTGACGAATGCGCAGAAATGCCGTGGGGGTGGATTTCCTCGGATCAAACTTATTCTCTAATTCATATCCCTGCACGAGTTGGCTGTCAGAGTCTGGTGCAGCGCGAAGTATGCACCTAGGCGTACCACCTTATCCTCTAGGTGCCCTAGCAGTTATCGGCTCGTAAAAGGGTTCTAGGTTGCCCGATACACACATTCCATGACCAAATCTGGACTCCGTTTGGGTCACGCATTACAGCTACCTAGCAGTATTTGACCGTCGGTCAAGTTCAGGGGCAAGCAGTATACCATGGTACGTTTCAAAGTAAACTATCGTTCAGGTGAATATGCGACATTCAAGAATCTAAGACTGACGTCAGGGGACTGGCTGCAGTCCCCGGGGTCGACCGAATTTTGTCGATGGAGAACATGACCTCATTCTGAAGCAAAGAAGATGACGTAGAAAACAAAATATTTCCGTCAAACAAAGATGTCTGCACATTGAAGTATGACAGTTAGGAAGCAAACGGTGGTGACGGCACGTCTGCAGCATGGTTTTTCCCAATATTTTCCTCCTGTTCACGGAAAATTATCGGGATCCATGACTAATATGCGGCGCTGCAAGGCAGACATGTGTGCAGAAATGAGTTTATGATAGAAACGGACTTACGTTTTATCAATCGCGCTCGCTTTCCTCTCATCCTCTTGTGCGCGATGACAAGACTTAGTCAAGATGACCGAAGGAGGGCTTGGGCGCAGTGACTGACAACGATCCATTGCCCGGCTACATCTGTCACGTAACCCCACCCCCCCAAACCGGGCTATAATAAGACCGGCTCGGGTCTAACATGCATGCAAATGTCATAAGGCCACACAAAGAAGGAGATATTGCACCCATACTCTCAGTCCTCAAGAGGACTGCTTTAACAATCAGTTGGCAGCCTTCCGAACGCCTACTCTAAGCGCATTGTGATAAGTTCAACCACTTCAGATTTACTGTAGTGATGACTGTGCGGATTTACCGTCAGGCCGGATTTCACGGTGTCTACCGCCCCCACGTCTTCCTTTTACACGACCCAGTAGCGTGCCCGAGTCAGATCAAGTGGTAATAAAATAAAGCGCACTGGCTGAGGAAGCTATGCAGCTGTCCACGCTTGACAGACAAGAACTTGTGCCCACTGAAGATGTAACCGACTAACGTAAGAACGTCTTGGATCTTATGAACTGTTTACCCAGAATTCTGAACTGTGGTTTTGATTAGGTAGGATTACAAAAGGGGGACTGTAATTTAAGTATCGTGCACCATAATCCCAGGAAATTATAGTCACGCCAGGATGCCGGCTTTTGGACACACGACCTCTTAGCCGCCTGTAAAAACCAAATATTCTAAAAAACGAATACCTATGTGGAAAATGCAAGGAAATAATATTTATTGTTGCACTTGATTGGTAAAAAATAAAGTTTTCGTAAAATTTTATATTTGCATAAAGGGCAGTTTTCGGTTTTAAAAAGTTTCAAATTATGCAATTTTTAAGATCAGGAAATGTCCATTCAAATAGTATTGGTCGTATCTGCGTGTTTATTAATACTCAAATAGGGATTTCAAAGGCGTAAGCCTATTTTTCTCAAATACACTGAACTGAGCTGTACTCATCATCAAGTATACAACATACTAAAAATCGAGTTCAGATTTTTATGAATACTGTAGGGTATCTCCCTAATGGCATAGTGGAATGCATTATTTTTCTTACATCGTATGCATACAGCTCGTAAACTGTAAATTTTAAAACTCAAATGGAACGCAGATGGAGGCTAAAATTATTCGATAATTGGAAAACTTTTGTAAAACCGAAATATAACCTTTGCCTGAGAATAAAATATAAAAAGACGCGATTTGCTACTAAATGAGTACAATAAAGAATCGAAATGTATGACTTTCCTTACGCGCAATGTATACAGTTTGTAAACTGAAAATCCTAAACGCAAATGGAACGCCAGAACGGGCTTTAAACCCTAATAGCAATCCATATCAGCCGTATATCGCCCGGATATCTACATGTCGAGATACATATGTCGACTGTATATCGACCCCGTCCTCTGCGATATATGCCCAATATCGAAATGTCGAGATTTTTCGAAATATACGAAAAAGGGTCGGATACTACCTACGTTACCCCAATTTAAAACGAATACATACGGAACGCCCATTATTATTCCTTTGCCGTGACCGCCAACAACGTAACCATTACTTCCCATCCTATTTAGCTCGCGTATACGCCACTGCAGTCGCATTTTCCCCTTATCTCAACGTGTTGTAAAAAAACGTAAACACACACTTGATGGAAATATAAAAAATGTGCATTATAAAACGTCCATAATAATATATGTACAATAATGGATATTAGTCTACTTAATATAAGCAATACGGGGTTTTGGAATACGTTCAATCAGGGGTTAGCCGGGTTGTCAAGATGGGGGTTTGGAGTGGAGGTGGCTAGTCCTGGGTGGCATTCTAAAAATAGACAGTTAAGCAATATGAAAGCAAATCAACTGACCATAAAAGGGTAATTCAATGCTACAATACGAATATAAGAATTGCATGTTTGTACATCCATTCTGTGACGCATAATTGGATTAATATAAGCATAGAAATCAACATGATAGGGCACACCACGTAAACGGCGACTTTCGGTGACCAGAAAACCTCCCTTTTTCTCAACCACTGCAATAATTATAAAACGAGTTCCTGAAGCAGGAGGTGGCTTCCACAAACAGTAAAGTGCTTCAAAATAGGGCGAGGGGTCCATAATTTTGAAGTAAACTTTACTGGCACTTTCGTTCCCAGTGCACGAGCCTACCGGGCAGTCAAGTTCATAAACAGTTCTAAGTTTAAATGCTGCAGGTAAGAGTAATATTTTGGACAAATTATGAAACATGGTGCATACGCGATCTATGTTCTTGTGGTTAATTACAGTAACCAGAGCCCGAAGGCAAAAACAGCGGCGTCTTCAGTTGAAAACACCCAACCCGAGGCGTGCTCTCAACGGCAAGTGAGAAGGGCTCAGAGAAATCGGGCAGAAAATATACCTTCAGGTCCCACGATACCGAAAACCTAATGAGGCGCGACGAATTTATGCGTTGTGAGGTGCGTCAACCCTGGTCACCCGGTCCATAGTCCGTCGACAGTCGTAGTTCCTATCTCATCCATATTAAATGCTGAAACTTTACTTGGGCGTGGTAATCAGTTAGGTTGAGAGCCCGCGACTGACCTCGTTTTCCAGTCACAACGGTGGTGCGCTAACCATTCAAGCCATTATCACATCCGTCTTCAGCCTCAGTAATGAAATCGCACTTATGAAGGACTCGGATAGTGAGGTGCAAGCAAACGTTACCCAAAGTATGGATACTAACGGTGGTCGAGGGAACGGGGGATTGTCAGTTTTGTCGTTGATTAACAAGTGGGTCTCATGCTGCCTCGCCAGTGTGTTCGGTAACTTTGTACTGCATCCAAAACGACAGACTGTAAAATTCTTAGGCCTGTAATCTAAGTCTCCGGGTCCCCATGAAGTACCTGCCAAGCTGTTGAAAGAGCTCGCGAGAGAGTTGGCAAAACTACTCTCTACGCTTTTCCAAGCATCCTTCCAGACTGGAAGTCTACCAGCCGACTGGAAATCCGCATGGATTACGCCGCTTTATAAGGGTGGAAGCCGGGTCTCTGCTAACAATTATCGACCAGTCAGCCTAACTTCAGTTTGCTGCAAAATCATGGAAAAAATAATTAAGCAACAACTAATGCAGTTCTTCGAACATAACAATCTGCTATCCGAAGCCCAGCACGGTTTCCGTAGAGGTAGATCCTGCGTCACAAATTTGCTCTACTGTTTACAACGTTGGACTGAAGCGGTCGATAGTGGCAATACGGTGCACGCAGTCTATATAGACTTCAAAAAGGCTTTTGATAGCGTGCCGCACCACCGCCTTCTTTATAAACTCAACCGCATAGGCGTAAGAGGTAGACTTCTGACATGGATAGAAAACGTCTTAACTGGCCGCTCACAAACTGTGCATATCAGCGACAAACAGTCGACTAAAGTTGAGGTTGAGAGTGGTGTTCCCCAAAGCTCTGTTCTCGGCCCTATACTGTTCATTGTCTACATCAACGATTGTGCTAACGAACTGGACTGCGATATTGCCATGTTTGCCGATTATCTCAAACTTTGGCGCGTCATTCAAACTGCGGCTGATGAAGAGAACTTGCAGGCAAACTTAAATCGACTCCAGAAATGGTCCAATGACTGGCGCTTGCCGTTTAATGAGAGCAAGTGCAACATCAAACGAGTCGGGAAAAGCAATCCTTCGAACCGTACGGTTTACAGTCTGAATGGCATTTTATTGAAAGAAGTGGATGTCCAAAAGGACCTTGGAGTCTGGATCACGCCTTCGCTTAAACCCTCCCTACATTGCGCAAAGGTAGCGAAGTCAGCCATGTCGATTCTGTTCCTCGTTAAACGAGCTTTTGCAGCCTTCACTACCGACTGCTTCGCTAAAGTTGTCGGAACATTCGTGCGGCCACAGTTGGAGTCCGCTATCCAAGCTTGGAGACGCTGGGCGGCGAAGGACATCAACATCCTCGAAAAGGTCCAAACGCGAGCAACCAAACTCGTCCTTGGACATGGCTCACTGCCTTATGAAACACGGCTGTCGAGTCTCAATCTCTTTTCCTTGCACTATAAACAGCTTCGGGGAGGTCATCCTCTCAAATTACGTGTGACAGGAGCAAGGCTAGACACTCGGAAGTACTTCTTCTCCAAAAGAGTAGTCGAAGCTTGGAATAGTCTTCCTCTGGAAGTTGTTATGTCGGACTCCTTGGAGGTTTTCAAGCGAAAGTTAGATCGATATAATGGTGCGAGCTACAACACTAACGGAAAGCTGCAAGTGTGATGTCAGAAAGTAAGGCATTTATGATACTACTAGTTATATTTGAGTAACATTTCCTTGTTTGTTATTTTCGTTCGAGGGCTTGCATTCTCCCATTATTCCCATGCTGGGGTCCTCGAGGTCTTCGATGCTTAACTTATTTACACACCTTGGTGACACCGTGAGTATTCGCATCAGCTGGACCTGGCGACCGTCGTCCATGAGGTGTATGAACGTTATCCCCTGGTTTGAACCGCAATGGACCGAGGATGATCTGGACATCTATTTCAGCCTTTGAAATCCCTCAACGGACGCTGCAATCAGCAATGGAGCATCATGTGACCTCCGAAATGCCCCCCGTTGGATCCCCCCCCCTCCCAAGGGCGGCAGTTTTTTTCTCCTAAATAGCACCGGGAGTTTTTTTCGCTGTCTGCTCTTTTTCAACTTTGTTCCACTATGTTGGCCTCACCAACATATCGAGATACTATTTTTTTGATACCAAAACTCGCATGTACACATAGGGAATTCAAATGTGACTCACCTACATCTCCCTCAAATATACTGATACTGATACTCCTTCCTATCAAGTGCTTCCTAAACGTCACTTTTTCGCTTCTACCGGCAATGGTTATCTGTTCCGTCTGTATCGCCTCGGAACTGCACTTTCTATCGGGATTCCCTATAGTTGGTCACACTCTCTGGCGCGCCACCGAGGCTGTGATGGGAGACAAATACTATCAAAAAACGCGCATCGAAATCGGAGTGAATGGCAGGGGTTTATTGTTGTACTGCATCGTGTGTCTGTCAGGGCAACGCAATTTTGCCTGTACGCGCTCGATGACGTATCGTTGGTAGCATCACCCAGTATTGTGTTCTAGTCAGCACTCATCTTGCATAAACAGACAAATTAGAGATGTGAGTGGGCCCTTTCGCGGGACAGAGACCCCAGACTTTGTTATTTAGGAGTTGACGTGATTGCCTTTGATTTCGAGGTCAAGGATATCTACCCAGTTGTGTTAATTTGAGGCTCCAGGGCCGAAATTCCTAAAAACGGGCTGACTGGAGAGAGAAAATCGGCTCAACCAGTTGCGTGCCAACACCAGACGGTTGTACCAAAAGTACGCTACCTGTGGATGTATGCGCTTAAACTCACGCAACAGGAGACGAGACGACAGAGCAGTTATCTGTAGCTGAAGGCGACACGGCGACGTTCAAGCAGCAGAACGAACAAAAAGAACGATCTCAAGGAAAAATTGATGACAGAAGCCCCAAGAGGACTGGTGTGTCTGAAATTCTGCCTGTCCGACGTCTAAGCAGATGGTGGATAATGGGACAGCCTCCACAGAGGACCAGCTGCGCAGTAAACATGCTCAATGGGGTCGACAAATGAGGAAAGACGAACCATACTGCGGCAATACGTTTAAGCGCAGCTGGGGGTTATGCAAACAGGTCACTTGGCTATATTTATTTCATAAGTAATGACGTTATTGCACGACGAATGTCGTACACTACCCGCTATGTGACACGATCCCGCAACGTTTAACTGCGATGTACGAAAGGTGAGTGGCGACGTCAGCCTTTGAGTCCTACAGGAAAACGTCATACTAGCAAGCCGCTCACATAATGATATTAAGGCCATATTCCACGCGCGCTGGCTGGACTTGCCGATGAACAACCTGCCATCCAACAACAGCCTCCACATAAAGTGAAAAAGAGCCTCTGATCACCGAAATAACAGCCAGTCCGGTCGGTTTGAATAGAATACACAACACCGAGTTTGCTATCCCATCATATATGGAAGGTTTGCGCAAAGGTTAGGAGCCTTCAGAAAAATGTAACAGAGAGCAGCCATTCTACTTAGAGATCCACACCGCCCCACGCTGTACACCTAACCCGAGGCGGCTGTCAGGACATAATCGTGAAGGACATCCCAAGATAAGCAGCAACTCCTGGACTTTCGTTCATCCACAGGCGCATTCCTGATTTACTGATTGCACTTATCTACATTCTCGGATAATAAATTGGCCAGCAGTTCATATTCTTTCTTTTTGTAAAAAATGATGAATCGCGTTAATTGCAAGACTCAACCATCAAGAATTATACGTTTGCGCCTACCTCTACATCATTTTTGCAAGTGTATTTAACGTTTTATTTCTCGAAAGTCCAAGCATGCGATCCATCACTTTTTTCGGTAATTTAAGTTTCCTGACACGGTCCCAGCCCTGAAATTTAATAACCCTAAGACAGTTAAGAGGTACTTACAACAGGTATCTGAGCCCGAATCACACGGACGAATTCCAGAAATGTGAGACTACTAAAAACACAACATACTTACTTGACAGTAATCTGGGAGCCATTTGCTTAAAACACAAGTCTCCAAAGCATACGCACCTGTTTGTTAGAAGAACCTGGAGTAAAAATGGAATACTGGAAGTCGTCACGAATGTCGCTCTTCGCTTAAGGCGTCAACAAGGTCGACATCGTATTCCTTCTCTGATCATCTGCAAAGGCTTATCACTGAAGTGCGTGGATAGAAAGCAACAGTGAATATTGTAAAGTAATGGTACATTTTATTATATACAAAGTACTGCAGGACTGTTGGGACTCGTCTTGACACTTTGGAAGGTTAAACCTGACGCAACATCCTGTCTATCTCCCTCTGCACAGGATCGTGGTCGCGGAGGAAACGGGCTGGGATGTTCTTTTCCAAAGCAGTCTTCCAGTCGCCATTAGTGGCCTTGGCTGTGGCTAAGATACCGTGGATGGCCACCAGAGTGAGAGTTTTGTTGCCCGCCCTCCAGTGTAAGTAGCGCTCAAGTGGGAGTCGGATACACTCAACGCCTAGAAAAAAAGAAATTTAACATAAATAACAATTTTTGTGGGACGGTTGTTCACCGATCAGTCTACGAACAGTCTCGTCCCGCTGCGCTACCCTTTGAAATGGTTGCCTAGCTACCAATAACCGCGCATAAGGAATACCGACAGACAACAGACTGGGATGACCAGTTCCAGTGTGTTAGCCGTCATCAACGAGTCATGTCCAAGTCAGAAGCTTTGATGATTGAACGTTAGGGCCAATGCGAGCCTGTTGTCCTGTCTGTGGCAAAGGTGTCACCAGTTCGACTTTACAACCATCAAGATAAGGGCCCTAGATGAAAACAAGACAGGCAGCGAATAAACTAAGGTCTGGGCCCAGGATGTGAACTCAGTCCATCGATGTGTTGATCCGTCGCCGGTAAACAGTGCTCTGCACCGTCACCCCTAGACCTGCGGCACTGGTCCTCGATTTGCCAATACCCTCTGATAGGGTTGCTATCTCTAACGATGGGTCGTTGTACGAGTTCAAAAGCTCAGAGAAATAAATGGTTATCGTGTTTGACTAGTCTCCTATCTTACCCATGCATACATTTGGAACTCGAACATAGGTTTCTATTCACGGAATAGAAACTATCGTAAGTGTCATCAGCCGTTCAGGTTAAGGCGCATGCTTAAGCTCACTGCAAGTTGGGAAGAGGGGTAGACCGATTTATTCACACAGGAGGCTAGCAAGGGCGTATTAGTCAGATAATTGATCATTCTGTTGGCTTTCGGATCTGGCGTCGTGGTAAAAGTTTTCCGAATCCATGAGTTGAAAAACATTCTAACAACTTCTCGTACTGGGTTACGAGGATTTGTACAGAAAACATCCAGTTGCGTCTCACCTGCCTTCACTTCTGAGTAAGTGCGATGAAAACGATACAATGAGTGCAAAAACGGGCCGTTATTTTCCAATAGATAAACATCAAACTTTGAAGGTCCACAGAATGCATGGAAACGTAACAAAACAACGATTTTGCCCCCGGGGGAATAGTTAATCGGTGCTCATTAACCTTAAACGTGACAAGACGTGGCGGCCTGTAGACCGAAATTTCAGGAAAAAAGCAAATGTGGCCTCGATTCAGCGGAAGAAAGTTAAGTTCACCCCTAGATTAGGTGAATTGCTATATAAATGAAACTGACTGGTGATCATTTATCGAAATTAAACGTATGCTCGATAAACGGGTCTCTGAATACCTCTCCGGAAGTCGATATCGAGGGTTAACGATAAAAGGTGAAATTAAATGATGTTTAGTTATCAAATCTCATCCGACCTCATCGGAAAGAAAATCCTATGAGCCCGGTAACCTTTGCTTATTATTTATGGTAAATGATGCACTGACAGTTTTTTTCAAGATTCCTTGTCTTCCGATAGACAAATGAATACAAGCTTATGCGTCTGAGACAAAAAAAACAAAGTTGCACAGTTTACCCGAACGTCTGGCTCGCGCATGAGTGACAGGGCGCCGGATAGCTTTGTCCACAATTCCACCGACTACATAGGCAGCGTTGTGATCCCATTCGCCGGGTTCAAAGGCACGCGGTGCGTTGGGGCTTAAATACACAACTCTCCTATCTCCAAGGAAGGAAGAAAGCTCGAGATAATGTTCCGGTCGGATTGTCCAAAGACAATTTTCGAGGCACTGGGGACCGGAGGGCTACAAGTAAGCAAGGGACGTTGACAGAAACCGAAAAAGAGGTAAGCTACGGCAAGTAGAAATTTCGTGTGCACTTTTCCAGTATTTGTAATTTTTCAAAAGGTTACTTATGGGAAAATTAGCACAATCAGTTAGCAAAATAGAAGGAAGCAACGAAAATACGCAGTAGTTGAGCAAAACACGAGGACCAGGCATTTTTCTGATATGATAAGGGTTACAGTATACTAGGGTTGGAAGAACGCCTGCAGATATCCGTATGATTTTTGAATTTCAAAATTGGTTAGGCTTAGTGTGTATTACTAGAAATTAAATACGGAAACGGGTTGACGATAAAACGGCTGAATTGGGTTACTTACGTCATTACGTGCGTTGAATTCATTACCAAAAACTGATACTGGTTGGTTCCTTGGATTAAACTTGTGAGAACAAGGTGGAAGGGGAAAGGTCGCATTTGCCGGTTGTGTGCAAGGACAAGCGCCATTTGTTTGGCGAGATTTTTTTGGTCGGCAACACGCATTTCCTCCTCGTGTGAGCAGTCAACGAGGAGCATCTGTGAGGAATCCGGATTCCGCACCTCAGCAGCTAGCCAATCATCATGATGTGCCCTGATAGGAGCCTCCCGTATGACATGGAGGATCTGATTTTTTTGAACGTACTCAGCTTCGAACTTAGACTAGAGAAAAACAAACAAATGTGAAATGAAATAGATTCAATTGAGTGGAAACTGTTACTGTGTCAACAGGAGATTTAAATTCATGATCCTCCGTAGGCCGAAGATAAAAAATGTCGTCTTAGACTTCCTAAAAGTCCGCATAGATGATCAAATTTTTGTTACGAGACCCAGCAACCTTGCTGGACTATGTTCCATAGGTATGAAAGTTAAACATCAGCTAGTAAATAAAAGGTCGGGTTGGTTGAAATTTTCGGTTCGAGCGTCTGCTTAATAGGTTTGAGTAAAACTGGACTTTAAACCATGCTCACGACGGACTGCAGCGACAAATATAGGGCGATTTATTTTAAATCAGTCAAAAAATAAGAAACGCCACCGATAATTCCACAAGAGACGGCTCACGTACCGACATTAGCAAGCTGTATCCAAAACTGGAGCTAAGAAGGCTCGAGATGGAAAATACATGCCAACAAGTCGTGCGCAATACTGTTTTGCCTTTCAGCTCCAGCATAGGACCTAGGACGACATTCGCATAATCGACATGTGTTGCAAAGGCAACGGATATGGGAATGCTGATTCGCGCTTAGTACAAGCGAAACCTTTCAAATCAGTCATACTCAGAGATAAATGGATAGATTAACTACTGTCATACATCCGGAGCAAAACCTTTACGAGACCCATTTTCATCAATAAATTGAGAAAAAAATTTGCAAAGGTGAAAATGAAAGGGAGAAACTTACTTCCTTGGCACGTTGGAGCTGTTTTGCTGCTCTAGCTTCCCGCATCATGCTAACTTTAAAACGAAAGGCGTAATATTTTCTGCGTGCGCTGACAGACGTACAGCACAAAAGCTCCAGAAGTTCATCGTCAGTTAGCTTTAATGGTGCCTGCTTTCCGTCCGCCACAAAAGCGTTATGTTCGGTTTTTATAAGATCCAGACGCTTCTGATCTTCAGGTAATAAATTCTCAAGAATATTTGAGGACGGGACAGTACGATCGAGCAGATACGATGGTATAGGCAAGGGCCTTCCTGCAAATGAAGCAAATCGACAAAAAACGATTGCAGACGACATCATCGCGAGAACTTTGTGGCCACTTCGAAAGCGCGAAGCGAGTATAGAATACATTTGGTTGAAAAGCTGTCCAACAATTAAGTTCACTTTAAATTGTGTTGAAGAGGCTTGTAGGCGGATAATCTCACTAAATGTGAAGGGCAATGTTACCAAAACAAAGAAAGCACTGGTAAATCGCTAACAGTCCGGCGAGCACGTCGGGCCGGCGAACGAATTGGGCTACTAAGTCAACACCGACAGGGGGCGGAGACCTGCGACGTTTGCTATTGGTTGTTAAAGCTGGTCGTTGATCCGTTATTTTTTTCAAAGCGGCTTCTTCAAATAGGTATGGCTTTGACGCCGGCAATGGTGAAAAGTGCATTAGTATCCGAGATATTCCGACGATTAATTTATGAGCAAAAAATAATATCTTTCTTGGAATAAGAAAGCGCAATTAAGCGTTTTAGCTGAGTGAGAAATGTACTTTTATTTCCGATCATATTTCGGAAACGGGATTAATTCACACAAATTACTAGCCAGGAGTCCTAATTCAGAACTGTTCATATTCTACGTTCGCTACTATCTGCGTGTACTGACCTCAACTCGAAAGTATGTTAAGTATATTAGTTGCCTCTTGAAACATATGGGCTGTGAGTCACTCTTCGACATAAGGCAGCAGAAGGAGAGGTGCCTCATATCTACTTCATTCAAGACGGGTTAAAACCATTAAATCCTGCCTATTGAGCCCCAGAGTGCTAAGTATAACAGCCCAGCTTCCGAAATGATGCACTTTCGCGTACTACGGACGTCCTCGTCGAAATTTAACCCCTGCTAGAACACGGTAGCCCAGTTGAAAGTTATAGAACCACGTGTGCTGCGTAGAGCGTTCTAGCAAACGTGCCCATTAGGAAATGCACGTGCAAATCTCCATCATATATATGCGACTAGCAATATCCCAACCAATCATCAATGACTGGATCCAATCTTGACAATGTAGAAGTTATAACTACGAGTAAGGAATGAACTCCAAAACCCCGCTTTGGCCGATTACAACGATCAGGATTCCCACGTTACTGCCCGGCTTTCACTCCTCCCGCTTCCCTACTGGACGATCGTCCCTCGGATTTGGATTATTTTCGTAAATAGGTTTCCTGTTTCCGTATTTTCCCATTATACTTAGCGTTATTAGTATACAGTACTCACTAAAGTCTTCCTTCCATTCACTGAGTCACAGCTACCGTCATCTGGGCCCAGTACACCACCATAAATGCAGCCTAGGTGGGGCTAGGCGGGGAAGTGGCCCCACGTGCTTTGGAGCATATATTATATGTTTTCAACTCTTGAATTAGCTTCGGGCTACTGGCAGACAAAAGATGGCTTTTGCTGTCCTCTCAGGTCACTACGAATTTGAGACGATGCCTTTTGGTTTGGCAAATGTTCCTAGCACTTTCCAGTAGCTAATATACCAGGTTATTGCCAAGTTGATCCCGAACTCGTGCCTCGTGGCTTCTAACGTTTAATATACCTAAATGTGTAGTCTTACGCTTGGAATCTGGGAGAAGACGTTTCCCCAAACACCAGTACTACCTGAACGGAATTCTACTGCAAGAAGCAGATAAGCACAAAGATCTAGGTATCTTGATAGCTTCCAACCTAATACCATCAAAACCCTCTAAACGAGCCGTACAAAACTACTACAATGTGCATTGGACAAACTTCTCTGTCAGAACCTCACTTTTGGAACACGGATGAGAGAAGGACAACAGTCAAACTCTCTTGACCTGATTTATACCCGAGATGAGGACAATGTGCTAGACCTACAGGATCGACCGCCATTAGGGTCAAGTGATCACATAAGGCTGTGCTTCGAGTACTCACTGTTTTCAAAACCAAATTTTCCCCATACTTGGGAAAGAAATATTTGGAAGGGGGACTACTCACTTATGAGAAGACAAATGTCAGAGATATCCTGGGAAACAGAACTACATGGTGGAACCAATAAAGATTGAGCGACATTGAGCTCGTTATTGAAAAGGATTGTTTACCTCCACTGTCCTCTCAGGAGAAAGACAACCACAAACCACCCAAAGTGGATAAACTCAAACTTGCAGGCCTCTTTCAAAAAGAAATCACTACTGGAGGTGTTACAGACAAACTGGCTCCAATGCTCACTTACGGGAATATAAGCAGCAATGCAACGTTTGTAAATGTGAGGCTACTAAGCTGTGGGGGAAGTTCGAACTTAACATACTGCAAAAATCGTTGGAACACTCCAAAATGCTATATGGATACATACGGAGTACAAGGAGAACTCAGGAAATGATTCCTGCCCTTAGGTCTGCAGACGGAAAACTGGAGACCGACGACCAGGTTAGAGCATCCCTTCTGTCAAAATTCTTTCCGATCGTCTTCACCCGAGGGCCTAATAATTTTGCTGCTATTCCGTCAGTTTTTTAAACCAATGTGTACCCCTCCTTTTCCTTCCTCATCCGCCTCCTCCTCATTCACAACAGAGGACCTAGACCTAGACTTTTCACCGACCATAGTTAGAACCGAATTACTTCGTATAAAACCTGCCAAGTGGCCTGGGCTGGATAGAATTCCTGCATTAGCACTTAGATAACTTTCTTATGAACCGTGCTTACCACTATCCATCATATTCAAAAAGTCCTTAGAAGAGAGCAAACTCCCGGAAGAATGGAAGTGTGCATTCGTCGCCCCGATCTATAAAGGAGGTTCAGGACTGGACTGTGAAACTTACAGCTCTGTCAGTTTAACTTGCTAAGCGTGTAAAATAATGGAGCGTATTGTCAAGAGGCATTTAATGCACTATCTGGAAAACAACCAAATCATATGTGATGTCCAACACGGCTTCCGTCCAGGACGTTCCTGTCTCACGAGTGCCCTTCAGTCGCACGAGAAATAGACAAAGGCCACAGATAAGGGTCATCCAATAGATGTTATATTTTTTGACTTGAAGAAGGTCTTTGATAATGTACCACACGGGCTTCTTTTACAGAAGATTTGGAACGTCGGAATTCGAGGAAAACGTTTCAATTGGATCAAGAGTTTCTTGTCTTTCAGAGTACAGAGAGTTGTTGTTGGAAACTCCAGCTCGGAATGGACAAAAGTAGAAAGTAATGTTGCACAGGCTTCTGTTTTGGGCCCCTACTCTTCATAATCTACGTTAACGACTGTCTCAATGACCTAGATTGTGAAGCTGTCATGTTCGCAGGTGACATAAAAATATGGAATAAAGTCAACTGCGCTGATGACGCAAAAGGGTTACAGTCGAATATCGACAAACTAAGTGCCTGGTCGGCTAGGTGGCTGCTTAAGTTTAATGTATCCAAGTGCGTGATCCTATACATAAGCGCCGATTGAAAAGTATCTCTGAAACACCAGTACTTTATTAATGGCACTGCATTAAACTAGATAGAAACACACAAAGATCTGGGCATGTGGACAACTGCAAATTTGATGCCCTCAGAACACTGTAAGAAAGCAGTACAGAAGGCAACATGTACACTGCATGGGATCAGACGTGCGTTTAAATTATTCCCCCTGATCTCTTCGGAAAAGTCTATGGGATCTTCGTGAGACCACACTTAGATTATGGAATACCAGCCTGGATACCGTGGAGGAAGAAAGAAGTTGACCTCCTCGAACAGGTGCAACGGAGAGCAATGAAGATGGTCGATGGTTTTAAGACTTTACCGTACCAAGACAGATTGAAAAAGCTTGACTTATTTCCTCTTTCCTACAGGCACTTACGGTGTAGCCTGCTCTGGACATTTCGGATTATCCGGGACCATGATTACTCCCTGAGATCGGAGGATTTCTTCGACTTTGCCTGCACAATTCATCTGCGTGGTCATCCTTACAAGGTTAATAGTGAACGCACGCGATTGAACCTCAGAAAGTTTTTTTTCCGCCAACGAGTGGTACGAGCTTGGAACTCGTTACCAAGTGAAACGGTTAACTCTGGCAGCATTTCTGATTTTAAAAGAAGGCTTGATGACATAATATTTCACAAAAGACGACTCTCACAACACTATTACTTAAAACTAGTCATCTAAAATCTTTCGGTTTCGACTTTTCTTCAACAATGTTTCGCCTATAGCTGTAAACACGCATTTGAAGTTATGTCATGCTTTGACTCAAACATTTTTAAATTAACACAATTTTTTATATTGACTGAACACATGCAATGATAGTTTTACATTCATAGGGTCATCAAGGGCAATGCCCGTAACCCTTCAAAATATACAATATAAAAGGCAACGAGCATCATACACTGGATCAGGTGCGCTTTCATACTCTTTCCTCCCGAACTGTTTTCTCGGATATTCAGTACTTTTGTTAGACCAAATTTGGAATACGGAATGCCAGCATCCCTACCAGCACATGGCCCCGCAAGTAGAGGGGGCTGAGAGGGGGCCAGACGGGCCAGAAAGGGGCCAATCAAAATCGACTTTCAGCCATTTGTAAAATATGGTTTGGCTTCTTGTAAAGACTGGAAGAGGTGTTAATTTTTGAATTTAAACCAATATCGGTAATATATATAAGATAAAATACTGTTAAAGCCTAATTAAATGGTACTTTGATGAACTGATTTTGGATGGTTTGTTTAAGTCAGCCATTTAGACGCCAAAATATTTCTTGTTTTGTAGTGATATTTATTTTAATCCTAACTTTGTTATTTATAACTCTTTTCATAATGTTCACCACGGTAACCAACATATTTCTTATTTTGTAGGAACCACCACCGGATAACGCCAGCCATGTGGACAAACGATATATTTCCGTCCCTTCTGTATAAGATATTTAGTATTGCTCTTGAAAGTGAAACTTTCCCTATTTTATGGAAGGAATCGCACATATTGCCTATTCCGAAACACGGCCGACCTACGTCATTTGACGACTTTAGGCCAATAAATACACTACCAGCAGTCTCGAAGATCTTCGAGCCCTTGATCAAAGACAAGATGCTGTGTCACCTAAAAGCAAATAACCTACTTAATGCGGCTCAGCATAGTTTTCTCGAAAAAAGGTCTTGTGACACTTACCAGCTCTCTTTCTTCGATCATGTTCTACAATCTAGAGACAGTGGTTTTGCAATTTACACCAGTTACTTCGATTTCACTAAGGCTTTTGATCGTGTTGACCATGATCTCCTACTGCTGAAAATTGCCTCCTTTGGCATAGAAAACAAGCTTCTGAACTTAATATCTTCCTACTTGAATGCTCGCGCACAACGGGTTAAAATTTCTGATGTTATCTCCAACCCCACGCATATGAGGAGCGGAGTTATTGAGGGCAGCGTGCTCGGCCCGCTTCTATTTTGCCTCTTTGTCAACGATGTTCCTGATTGTTTTCAGTATGGTAGGCCCTTTATGTTCGCTGACGATTTAAAATCTGCCTATCAATATAAACCGATTGATCGCAACATCGTGCATGAGCTCTTAAAAACGGATCTTCAGGCCTTCATTCAGTGGTGTCGCACATGGCACCTCTCACTTTCTTGGCAAAAGTGCTCCGTTCTGGTTATTGGCGACAACCATCAGCCCCGCCTAAGCATAGACGGTCACGATCTGCACGTGCCCGGAGTTATAAAGGATCTGGGCATATCATACTCTAGTAGTCTTAATCTGTCAGAGCACTGCGCCCTGCTTGTCTCAAGAGCATGCCAAACTACTGGGTTTATGCTCAGAAATTTTAAAACCGTCAACATTAGAATCAGCCTCTATAAAATGTATGTCAGGCCTAATCTGGAAAACTGATGGTTTCTATTTAGTCTTCTGCACGCTAGTGAACGAAAGAAGATAGAATCAGTCCAGCACTTCTTTACAAAAATAGTTTTCTATTCAGATCACCGAAACCTGTTTGTTACCAACAACACTGTGAGCTTACAAGCCTTGACCCGGTGTGGCTTCGCAGATTACAGAAGGGACTATTTTTACAGTTTAAACTACTAAACAGCCGTACATTTAACCCCCTTACATCTCTGAGGCACCTTGACCAATCTCGGCGCACCACTCATAAAGATATATTTTTATTTCTTCCTTTGGCACGCACAGTTAGATACCGACAGTTTTTTTGGTAAACGCTATAGCAATCTGGAATAAGCTACCTAGAAGTATCAAAATTCAGCAAAGCTATCCCTTGTTTACGCGAACTGTCACTAGTTTTCTACATTCAGGGCACCTTCCAAAACTTTTGGGTGCGGACTCCGTGGAAACTCTCTGCGGTTCTGATGGCATTCACGGGCTTTGAATCCTGTGCCAGACTTCATGCTGAGGCAATATTGCTTGCTCTGCAGACCTCAATCGGCTTATTTCTCAGTCGACAGCGAACAGCCGCTCGCTGACATACCTACTGGTGCAGAATACCGGATCCACAACACTGAATGGAGAAGTTCTTCACCGGGCACCTGTGTTAACGCGTCCCTGTCCAAAACTTTAATTACTCAATAAGCTGCAGTTTTTTCTCCTGAAAACACCTGAAACAACGATCAGGAGTTTTTTTTGACTGTCAGCTTGACCATCTACTGTATATATTTTTTTGACCTTGCCTGTAAACTGGCAATAAATAAATAAAATAAAATAAAATAAAAATAAAACAATCTTTGACAAGTTTATCATACACATGTACAGTTTTATTTATTTTTTATAATAAACTACTTTGCAAATTTCATCTTTACATATCCTATTTCGTGAGTGAGTAGGTAATTTGCAGGAATGGCTTGAATGGATCCAAACGTTAGCCATATTAATTGTATAAAATTGGGCCGTTAATAGAACAATAATTAGGGGTATAACAGTAGAGGCCGATTATGATGGGGAAGGCTATGGGCGGTGGGCATTCGGTATAAATGAAAAGGGGCTGCTTATGCGAGAAAATCGTGGGGTCCCGCTGCGCAAATTTTTCTAGCGAGGGGGCCAAACCATCGACTTTGCCCCGCCTGGCCCCGCCATTTTGCCCCGCCTGGGCCAGAAAGGGCCAGGCGGGGCTGGTGCTCGTAGGGATCGATACCCTGGATGAAGAAAGACAGTGATCCCATCGAGCAGGTGCAAAGGCGGGCAAAAAATTGGTGGACGGTCTTAGGACCCTGTCATATCCAGAAAGACTTAACAAGCTTAACTTGTTTCCTTTATCCTACAGAAAAATGACATGTGACCTGCTGTGGACATTCCAAATTATCCACAGACTTGCCTGATCGCTGAAATCTGAAGATATCTTTGAGATTACAAATATGACTCACGTGCACGATCATCCATATAAGGTCAACCGCGACTGTGTACGTCTAGATCAGCGAAAATGTTTTTTTAAGTCAGCGAGTTGCTCGACCATGGAACTCACTTCCGAGTGAAATAATGACGTTCAATACCGTGGATATGTTTAAACGACAGTTAGACTGCTTAATTTTTGATAATCGATGAATATACCTGCAGGACTATCTTCAGCCAATCATAAGCTTTACTAAATGATTTCAATTTATGTGTATCTTAAAATTACCCGTTTGATCTAAAATGTTTAACGCACATGTCGATTTTCGAAAGCTAAGTGAAATCTAAAATCTTGAACGTATTTTTCGTTTATTTATTTTATTTTATTTTATTTATTTATTGACAGTTTACAGGTAAGGTCAAAAAAATATATACAGTAGAGGGTCAAGGTGACAGTGAAAAAAACTCCTGATCGTTGTTTCCAGGTGTTTCGGGAAAAAAACTGCAGCTTATTGAGAAATAAAAAGTTCTGGACAGGGACGCGTTAACACAGGTGCCAGGAACTTCTCCGTTCAGTGTTACGAATCCGGTATTCTGCACCAGCAGGTATTTCGGCGAGTGGCTGTTTCGCTGTCGACTGAAAATAAGCCGATTGAGGTCTGCAGAGCCAGCAATATTGCCCTCAGCAGGGAAGTCCGGCACAGGATTCAGAGTCCGTGAACGCCATCAGAACCGAAGAGAGTTTCCACAGAGTCCGCACCCAAAGAGTTTGGAAGGTGTCAAAGTACTAGTGACGGTTCGCGTAAACAAGGGATAACTTTGCTCAGATCTGATACGGTAGCTATTCCCGATTACTATAGCGTTTACCGAAAAACTGTCGGTATATAACTGTGCGTGCAAAACATCTCGATGACTGGTGCGCCGAGAGTGGTCGAGGTGCCTCGAGACGTAAGGGGTTAAATGTACGACTGTTTAAGTTTAAACTGCAAAACTAGTCTCTTCTGTAATCTAAAGTCACACCGAGTCAAGCTTTGATAAGCTCACAGCGTTATTGGTGGGACGGGAGTTTCGGTGTTCTGAATAGAAAATCTCTTTTTAAAAGAAGTGCTGGACTGATCTATTTTATCTTTATTCACTGGCGTGCGGAAAGACTAAATAGAAAACCATCGATTTCAGATTAAGGCCTTGACCATTTTTATAGAGGCTGATTCTAATGTTGACGGTTTTAAAATTTCGAGAATAAACCCAGTAGTTGGCGCTCGAGAACAATCGGGGCGCAGTGCTCTGACAGATTAAATACTTGAATATGATATGTCCGAATCCTTTATAACTCCGAACAAGTGAGCCGTGACCGTCTGTATGGCTAGGTGAGAGCTGATAACTGTCGCCAATAACCATAACGGAGCACTTTGCCAAGAAAGTGAGAGCGCCATGTGTGACACCACTAGTGACGCAGATCAGTTTTTAAGAGCTCATGCACGATGTTGCGATCAATCGGTTTTATATTGATAGGCGGAACACATCGTCAGCTAACTAAAAGAGCCTACCATACTGAAAACAATCAAGACACGTTGACAAAGAGCAAAATAGAAGCGGGCCAAGCGCTGCCCTCAATAACTCCGCTCTCATATGCGTGAGTTGGAGATAACATCGAAATCTACAACCCGTTGTGACGCAATTCAATAGGAAAGATATTAAGTTCGAAGCTTGTTTTCTATGCCAAAAGGCGATTTTCAGTAGGAAGATCATAGTCAGCACGATCAAAAAGCATGAGTGAAATCAGTAACCGATTAAGAGTGCAAAGACCACTGATGCGAGCAATGAATCAGCACGATCGAAGAAGAAAACTGGTACGAAAGTACTCGATATCGCTGAGACCTCGATAATGCGCATTGCTGGAATGACGCAACGTCTTTAGTCTTTGATCGGGGCTCGAAGATCTTCGAGACTGCTGATGATCATTTATTCGGCTGAAAGTCGATCGAGGTGAACGTAGTCGGCCGTCGATGAGCTGTGTCAGGCGATATCACGTCCCGTAAAATAAGGGAAAGTTTCACTTTCAAGACAATACTAAATATCTTTAACTGCAGAAGGAGACGATAGTTGCATCCGCAACTGCGCGAACTGACGGGGACGCCAATGCTGGTCTGGACTGTGAGTTAGCGAGAAGCGCCAGATGGCTACGGTCACGTCCCAGGGGTAAAAGATATGGTTTCGAGGACGTTACCGGTCCGACCCGGATGTTAGGGAAGGGGGCGACGGTATGTTCACTAAAGCGTTATAGACAAAGCGCATTGAAGCTATCCAGCAGTCAACTTAGCGTCAGTTATTTGGTTTCCTAAGGCGTCTCGAAGTACGGGGTGCTGCGTTTTTCTCTGCGCTTTTACTGTGCGCGAAGATCTTCGCAACATTTTAACGGGAGTTTTTCGGCAAAAGTGCTAACTCATCGGCTTGTCGTTTTCGTCAGACAGCCTCTTGGCCTCTTCAAGACTTGCTGGATCAAGGGCAGGACGGAGGTGTCGTTTTGTAGATGAAAGGACGAGGAGCGTCTAGCGCAGTCTACGGCGGGGATAAAAGTGGAGACTACGACTTGAGCATTAATCATTTTTCTTACAGGGGAACAAAACGAGAAATCAGTGGACACTAGAACTTTTGTAAAAGTATCAGTACAAACATTCACATCTGAACATACAAAAAAGTTAGTCCAGTCGTGGGAATTTAGGTGTGTTAGCAATTCTCTCATATTTTCTGATCTGAATTCACGGAAAAGGCTATATTTTTTTGGAAAACGTTTCAGCAGCCTCTATTTCTAGTGTAGAAAGAACTAAAGTATGATCAGACTTCCCAGAGTGGATCTAAAGGTGACAATGACAATGGCTGACAACCTCTACATAAGATCAAAGTATGTTTTGGAGTCCTCGAGTTGGGAAAATCAACTACCTGGTCACATGCCTATATCTATGGCCTCAAGTAGGTCTTTGAACTTTTGCAGGACCGGTCGGAAACCAGTGAACTTCAGGAAGATTGAAGTCACCTGCAATCCAAAGCAGTACTTCAGATTTTAAGTCGGCTGCGGCGTGAAATGCCAGTGAGACAAAGATCGTAATCCTCGCTGGCGTTGGGTGGGGCGATGGGACACTCACGAGTGAAGTAGCGGTTATCCTCCGATCTCACATCAGCCAACTACTCTCCTCTACAGCGGTAAATTGGCGATGGTCAATGGAACAAACTGTAAGTGGTTGCTAACATAGATACGGCTTCCTCCACCGGCCCTCGTGTCGATCATTCGAATGTTGCCCATTAAGGTTCTGTCACAGCAAAATGCAATAACGATATAATATATGAATTAAACCAATGTTTTCAATACCAACCCAAGGCAATATGAAGAAATATGCAGTTGAACTCTGACTAGCGGGAAAAAACTCACCGGAGGAATATGGTTATTAGTAATTTTTCCTTAATTAATGTTCACAGGAGAAAAAGATGCTGCCCGTGCGATTAGCAGTTCAGAACGAGGAAGAGGTCAGCGCCAGTGCTGCTGTCGCACATGCTGCTTGCAAGAACAGAATTACGCATCGAACAAAGTGTGCATCCGCAGACGGTTGCTCACTGTCTACTGAAAAATTCATCAGTTGCGGAGTTACAGGGCGCCAAATTTGCTTGCTCAAGGGTGGAATTTTGGATCGGGCTGGAATTGCCGCGCTCGAATCGACCCGGAGACGGATTCAATGGACAGGCTTGGTTTCTGAAGCTGTTTTGGGTTGCCGGGAGCTGGTATTCCTGATGTCACAAATTATCGGTTGCAAAATGGTGGAAGACAATCAAAACGCAACTGATGAGGCATCTAGAGAGAATAACTTGATAAGTTCATATCAACATGGTTCGAAGTGGTCGATCCTGCCTCACAAACCTGCTCTCATCCATGGAAAGTTGGACAAAATCATTAGAAATGGGTTGTCAGTCGATCACGGTCTACATTGACTTTAGCAAAGCCTTTGACAGAGTTCCGGCACGGGCGTCGCTCGATTAAAGCACCGCGTCAAATGGATGTGATGGCAACCTACAAAATGGTTAGCCGACTTTCTGCAGACGGCGACAGCGTGTTTGTATTGAATTTACAAATTCTCCTGAAACCGTTCACAGGGGAGTTCCATAGAACTGGCGTTCTGTCCATTTTGTTTTCTGGTATGAATGACTGCCTTGATTGTCTGACACGCGAAGGTAATGTTCACTGACGATCTGAGTTGGCTCGGTTGGAGAGCCGGAGGATACGCGGAAATTACAACAAAACTTGGAGTGCCGCAAACATTGTGTTATAGTGGCTGCTGAACCTTAATTTTACAAAAGCTCTTAATAATCCGACTGCGCTCTAGTTCAAGAAGGATGATTAGTTTTGAATATCAGTACTTCATCGGGGTCACCAACTCCAGGAGAGTAAAGTATTCTAAAAGGACTTTAGTATATGGATAAGCACCTCTCAAACCATCGTCGCTTGCTGTGCGAATATCGCAAAGAAAGCTATGTATCTTAGAGCGCAATCAGGAGGTCCTTCGTTAATTTTGACGGAAGCTTTTTGGCGCGCGTTTATGCGTTATGTTATCCGGCCGGTGTTGGAGATATTGCCTTCAGGCGTGGCGCCCTATGGACGAAACAGTGACTACGCTCTGCAGGAAAGTTCAGCGGACGGTGACGACAACAGTCCAGCGGATTGGAATGTCACCTACCCTATGAGGCCGCCTAGAGATAGACTTAAAATTTTTCTCTCTTATAAACTAATGCAAGAAAGGATATGATGTTAATCTTCAAACTGGTCAGAGGAGTTGATTGTGCTCTTCAGATGGCCCATTTTCAATTACAAGCAATATGATCTCCGAGTCACCAATACAAACTGAAAAAACACATAACAGAGGTGTGGGCCAGCTCTTTCAACAGGTGATTGAAATGAATAAGCTTCCAGCTGGGTTGTTTCGGACTGAAGCGTTGAACTCTTTGAAGAGACTTGATGAAGTTTTGCTTGATGGACGTATGTTTGGTTGACGGTATTGGTCGTATGCTAAGAGCTATCGTCGTATGAAAGCGATTTGCTTCATTTTTTGTGAAGTAGCGTCTATCTGTAAATAGAGGTGAAAGGCTCTGCCTATCTCATATATATACTGAATTATACTGAATTAGTGCACTCTAACAAACGATAGGTTTGGACAATTTTTATATTCTTGGGTTGTTTATTCATATGAAATGGCCTTTATCGAAAGAACAGACGATACTCAACTGTGCGATCTAATGGAAGAAATAAGAAGACATTGCGATGACTGCTGCGTCGAGAGTGGTCGAAGCGCTGTCTCCTGATGGTAAAGAGTTAAATGTGCGACTATTCAAAAGCTTAACAATAAAAGTGTCCCCTCTGTATCGGCAAAACCATAAGGGTCAATGTTTATAAGCCTAGCATTGTATTACGTCAGATTACGGTTATCCGCGCCGATAAACTATATGAAGTGCTAGACCGAATCTGTTTTCTTCATTGTGCATCTTTTTAGTGGAGGATGATGGTCGACGCGCCAACAGCATGATTAAGACGTTTGTGTCGAAGGAAGGCGCCGTATTGCAGCATCACTGGGCAAGGCTAAATAGGTTGGGCATTGGTTCGGGCGTCGTTGGTGGGTTGCCGGAGTCGGTACGGGGATTTGAACAAGAATGGGCGCGGACGATTCGATAAAAAACAAAATAAGGAGTGGGCCATGTTCGGTCATCGACTGGCGTCTGAATGTAACTCCGCTATTACTCGACTGTAACAAAGAATTTGTTGTGATTTCGAGCAAAGCTGAATTGTTTAAATAGTTTTTGCTTGTACTTCCGCGGATATAACCCCCTCCTGAATTTCACTCTTAACAATTCGCTTCTAACAAATATTAATTTCTCATGTATTCCAAAAGAAATAGCTCACCTAAAAATTCATTCGGTTGGAACTGATAACGTTGCAAACTCACTTTATTAAACAGTTAGGGATTTTCCACCTTTACTAAGCAAGTTATTCTCCGTATTTCTCGAAAATGGTTTCTTCCCCGATTATTGGAAAACTTCTGTTATAATACCAGTTTTAAATCTGGTTCCGCTCGGACATTTACCTTTATAGCGGTGTTCATAAAACGCCCTCTCTTCTTTAAACTCTTCGAAAAACTTTTTGCAAAACAAATCACCGATTTTTTGCATAAGCAATCAAATTATCAACTTTGCGCGGCGACGCGGTTGTGAGGCCTTGCGTGATAACGCTGCAGAATCTGGCGCATCTCTATCTGTGATTTATTTATCTATTTTGACTTAGTAAGGCATTCGATAAAAGTGCCTCGCAAACGACTTCACAATAAACTAGAGCTATAGGATTTTCGTAGTCACTTACTGACTTTGTTAGATCATGCCTAATGATCGAAACAAAAACATTTAGTAGAATCCTCGCCTCAACTACTATTATTAGTAAAACATACTAAAGAGTACCATATAAAGTCCTTGTTATTCTTACAACATAAAGATATTTCCTTCGATAGTTAAACATTCTCAATCTTTTATTTATGCTGATGACCTCAAATGCGTGCATTCCGTCTCTACTCTACGACCCGAACGTTTTACCCTAGAACAAGTTCCACTCGAACTTAGACGCTCTTTCGGCCTGGAAGCTCTGCGTAATGGAGTGCTCTACTAAAGATGTCACTTCACTGATTTGGAGCCTGTAAAGGCTGCAACTCTTATCTTGAAAGGTTGCCCTATGATTAGATATTCCTCCATCAAGGACTTGGGCTTAAGCTTCACCAACCAGGGTAGAATCTTTTGCCTCATGCCGATAGAATTACAGCCAAAACTGCTCAGATTTACGAAAGCTTTATTTCTTCCTCTCATTCCACCTGCTGCAATTAAATTAAAAACTATCGTATGTTTGTACTTCCGATTCTTCGGATTTTGCTTGTTAACGCTGGGTTCGTGGACAGATCTGGCCGTTCAAGGTGAAAATGTCCAAGGTGTTTCACCGAAACTCTATATCAGACTCTTTAAACTTCCGCTTCCTGCTCAACAAGATGCCAGTAATGAAGCTAAAAATTTCTTTGGGTCAGGAGACTTGGAAGGGCTTTTGTCTCCTTTTTCGATAAACCGTAGCTTCCAGCTCTCCCGAAGCTTGCAATGTCATTACCCCGTTAGTCTTCCCTTATAACCTAAATTCTGCACTAATTATACCTCCCTACATCTCACGTGCTTAAACGCTCTCTCTTCGTTTTGGCTGCAGGTATGGTTTTTAACAAGACCAGCACCCGGGTGAAATAAGGTCGTTAACTGGTCTATCTGCATTCAAGCGAGATGCACGTTTATCTTAACACTGATTCTATTAACCTTTTACTCCTCATCTTTTGTGCTTTCCCCATCACTCAGAGAAAGTTCATGGGAATTTGAGCCAACCGAGCTATATTTACGCTACTCGAGACGCCCGCGACTGTAATGCTCGCCCCATATCCACAGTACTCCAAACGATGACGTCATTTGGACGTTCCATTCGGTAAATTCCTGGTCTAAAATTCACTTGGGTTTAACGGATGCTGGCGGTGGTCGGGATTCAGTTGTGGATCTGCAGATGCTGGGGCTTGAAGTTCATTGACGCATTTTCCGTGAGGATTTTGTTTCATACGCCTAGAGTGATGGGCAGTCTCGACGTTTCCAATATCTCGTATGAGCTTCAGTTGAAAGGGTC